>JAJMIG010000007.1:104849-154625 GCA_030583365.1 Sugiyamaella japonica
CGGTTCCCCCCCCCCCTCCCTCCCTCTCAGTCGTATGTGGTCACACCATCAGACTTTTTCCAAAATGGTTTGCCTCTCGGTCAGTCGTATGGTTGAGGTACGAACGAGCAGAGCGATTGTTTTTTTTCCTAATGCATCCAAATGCGTACACGGCAGGCATGTGAATCTTGGAGATGAAGAACAGGCATGACCAATCAGAGTTGAATGTCGGGTACGATACAGCCGATCAATCATCAATAATCAAAAAAGTCAATTAACCACTGAATCATTCAATCATTCATTCATTCAATCAATTCAACAATTAATCTTTCAATTAATTTCCGCTCTTCCGCCTGCAATTGTCCCGTCTCCGCCGCTCCCCGCACTCGTGCTGACACTGACATCTTGGCAGGGTCATTTGGAGTGTGGTTCGAGCTCACAGACAAATTTTCACCCTGAGAAAACCCCCTTTGGATTGTTTTTGTTTTTGTTCGATTCAGATTGCTTTGCAGCGACGGCGATCAGCCACAGTGTCATTACCAAATTCGGCCTGCAGGGCTGGTTTGATAAGACTCAACAGATAAGCTTAAAAAGCATGATTGGTGGACACGGTGCTGCTAGCCACATTGATTCTGGCCAGTACTGGTAAAAAGCAACGGTTAGAGTCATGGAGGCGCAACCGACGCAGCCACTGTAGGCAAGGAAGCAGTCAAAACAAACGGTTTTCCTGGTGTCTCCTGAGCGGGCAATAATAGTCCGTCAAAGAAAAAGTCGAGAAAACCCTCTGGAAAATCACTCACCCAACATCACATTCATACCCACTCAGACTTATTTATAGCTTAGTCCCGATCGTCATTGTTTAAATTGGTAGCCTATTTATTACATACCTAACAGATTAATCTCCGCCTCGCCATCTCGCCATGTCTGATATCTCCTATATTATTCACACACACAATAATATCTCTCCCCAGCGGTCCAGACACGCATTCGGCTGCATGGCCATCGCGCGCAATCTCTAGGGCCGTCATTGCCAGCTACGATTGGCACAGAGGCTTCTCGTATCTATAGGCTAGCTAGCCTAGCGCTTAGTAGCGCTTGGTGAAAATTTTGTCAATTGATTGAATGCTAGCTCACACGTTGGCGAGTACAAACTAATGACAAATCACCTGGAGTCATCCCCTGGGGCCGATATCGGCGCCTCTTGACATGTCGAAGGTCAAATTGACGTACCAGCGACTTGCAAGCGACGTCCAACCGATGTCCAAGTCATGTTATGCTGTCTAACATGCAGTAATAGCGAGGGGATTTCATATTAACAGTGAACTAAAGTCGGTTCTAGCACCGTGCATATATCAACATATGTAACACCGAGAGATTCCGTGAAAACCCATCCTGGTGCTGCTGATATTAATTATGATCGCAGTTGTTGAAATCCTTCCATGGCGTCGCCGACAATTAGTCGTGTGCTCAATGGCATAGCCATAATGAATATTTTTTTTCGTCTTCCATAACATTTAGTAAAACCGTACCAATGACACAAGTTAGATCATGTGGAGGTTCTGGTAGGCGAGGTCCGGTCTGGTCTGGTCGAGTCAAGTGAACAATGTCTCGCAATTCACTACTTTTCCTCCCTAGTCAGGATCCGAATCTACTAGACCGACTGGATATCCAAGATGGCGTCTTGGAGAACAGCGAAAATAAATACGTCCTTCCAGGTTATAGTCTTTTCAAACCACGGTACTATCCCTGGGCGGTGCTGGAACCTGACTATGCACTCCACAGTTCAGGCGTCTGGGGAAGGATCATTGCTTTAGACCAGTCGGACTTGGCAAAACTAGATTCGTATAGTGATGAGGGTCGAACGTTATACCGGATATCGGCCAAGGTGTATGGACATAGTAGCTCGCAACACAGTGTACAAGTCTATGTGTGGAATGGAAATTCAAGAATTGGCGAGTGGGAGGCAGCAAATTTTACTAGTAATTAACATTTTTGCCCAGAGATTCTCTGCTGGATCAGTTTTGCAATATTCTTTCCCGATAATGCATTGGTCTCCATAGTGCTAATAAATGGATCCATTCCACTAGTATAAAAAAGATTTTCTGCTAGCTCCACATCAGCCAGTTGGAACACTGGCCACATTTTTGGGTAGCTAAGCCACGTTTTTCTCCAGACTCCTAGCAGTGGGGAAGACACCGACGACGCGTCCGCCCTGGTCTGTTCGGCTATCCATCCAAAAATCTGTAAAATCGTATCGTTGGCCAGCTTGTCATAGGAAAAGATTTTATAAACGAAATTGCCATTCTGCGTCGTGCCCTGATGTGAGATGGACAGAAATTGCGGTTCTACAAAGGGCGGATTCACAGTGGTAAGAATATTACCGTAGGATGTTCCATGAGACACGCCAAAATAACTGCTAGCATCGAGTCGCACACTCGAGAGAACAAAAGTAACGTGTAGATGAACATACGGAGCGTCGGGGATGTGTACGGGTGAGTTTTCTATTTCGATATCAGAATGACCGAATGGAGTGGCAATCACCACGAAATCAAACAATTCACCATCGACCAGCCATTGACCGTCAGTACCCCTGACTATTGATTTTACTGGATGGTCCAATATAAACTGTGCCTTGGATGCGGCAGCCCATTTCTGAAATATTAGATTATTTCCTCCCTCAATCTGATGCACTCCATCTTCAGCAGCAAGACAGACCATGGCCGCCAGGGAGTGGATTTCATTGAGATTCGACGCATAATTCACCCGCGTCAGAGTCTGTAATAGAGTATCTTGGAACTTCTCACTGACCGACGTATTGGAACTAAGCCATGTTTTGGCATCACTGGTAATATAATCTTGCAAACCTGCGTCCAGTACCGCTTTTTGCAAACTTGACCAGGGAAATAACGGCTCCTGATATAATTTTAGAAATTTCGCAATTGTCTTTCGCATGTGATACGTCGCGTATATAGGTGAAAGACCAAAGTCTTTAATAAACTGAAACCCCTGCCATAGCGATGACCCTTGTGGAAAATCATAAACAATCTCCTGGCCATTCCAGACAGATGCAGATACATTATTGCCCTCTGGATCAGCTGGGCTGGTAGTATTCAAATCAAATTGTTTTGCAGCTTCAAACAAAATGGAATTCACAGTCACAAAGATCGACCCTCCCAATTCGAAAGCTTCATTATCAATGTCAATTGTCTTGACTCGGCCACCGATGTAGTCATTTCTATCAAACACAGTGATGTCGAGTTCATGATTTGTATAATCTGATAGATGGTACGCAGCTGACGTGCCGGCTGCTCCAGCGCCAATAATGGCAACCGATATATTTGAAAACGGAGAAGCGTAGTCGTCTAAACTCACAATTCCACCATCTCCTCCCCATCTGAAAGCCCCAAATACAGACAAGATTTGTTGCAACATTTCAACAAAACAGACAAACGACAAGGAACAGAAACAGAACAGGTTCTCGTCAGAAGGTCCTCGTCAGGATTCACCAGCCCCTCGTATGGCGTGGTTTGTGGCTAGTATTACGAGGTGGTAATTTATCTTTGCATGAACATGTTGGGAGATAAGATAAGCAGTTCACGTCAATGTGCTTGTACGCAGCCAACATATTCCTCTCGAATCCGGTATGTCACCCCCTGCATCACAGCGAGTTTTCCCAGTTCGAGCTGCCAGCCACGATCGAGTCCATACAAGGCTGCTGAGGAATGCTTCGAGGATTGCGCAAATCGCTCTCTGTCAGCAGCGTTGAGCGCCGCGCTTAGAGTCGCGCTTTCCAACTAGGAAAAACATTTTCCTAATCCAGCCTTGTCTTCGCGGTGCGGCGCCCACTTTTCTGCTTATTAGAAGCGCCGGGTAACAGACGCAGCCAGGTCGTTTCCATATCCAAGTGGAAGTGGCGCCGAACGCGTGGTTCACCATCATCTGCAAAACCGCGCTACCAGCATATCTTTACCGATAATTAACTGCAATCACGTAGCATCCATTTCGCCATCCGTGCCATTTTGTCAATTTATACTATGTTTTCTCGCTCGATTGCCCGTCGGGCACCAATTGGCTTGCGTAGCTTCTCTGCCACGTCCCGTGCCTCTGATGTAGCCCGATTCACTGCTGTTGGTAGAATTGGTTCTGACCTTGAAAAACAAAAGGCTGCCTCATCGGATACCGAATACCTTCGCTACCCGTTAGCCGTTGGTAACGCCAAAGGCGAAACTTCTTGGTTCAACATCGTTGTGTTTGATAGCCGGGCCATTGACTTTATGACCAAATATCTCCACAAGGGAGCCACTGTCTTTGTCGAGGCTGATGCTTCCATCCATAACTTCACCACCGAGTCTGGTGACGTTAGACAGAATCTTCAGCTAGTACAGCAATCTGTCAGTCCTGTATCGATTAAACGAAAGGAAGCAGAGGCTGTTGAAGAGTAATATTAATGGTGTTTGTATTATTAAATAAATGTAGTCTACGCACTCGTTACCTGTCTGTAACCGGCACTAGAAGTCTCTAGAGTTGGGACCGTTAAATAAATGTAAACTACGTTTGCGCAGTATACCCCTGGTATGTCGGTCTGTCATATTCTACATGTCTCCTGCTGGAATAGAGACCGCTGAAGAGCGTCATGTTATCAATTAGATGTAGAATGCATTTACGCACTCCACTTCTGGTATGTCGGTCTGTCATATTCTACATGTCTCCTGCTACCGGAAGAGGGACCGTTGTGAAGCGTTCTATTAAATAAATGTAGGCTATACGTACGCCCTATACCTCTGGCGTGTCGCTCAATCTATAGCTCACTCTGTAACCTTCCTTCATCATTACCTGGCCTCCACTACTATCCGGTTCAGATTCTTCATTACTGCTGCCAGAATAAAAGTTGATTCCCCGGTTCCAGGCATTCCACTGCTTACTCTTGTATGGCACTCCTCGTATATTTTCGCTCATTAATTTAGCTCTGCTGCTCACCGAATCAGGGCTTATAGGTATGGAATCCAATTCACATCCGTTGTCAACTTTTGTGGAGCCAGCTTCGTCATTGAAATTGAAATATGAAGCATCCCATTCATTGCCAAGGCTACTATTATTATTATTATTCTGCCATTTCTCTGACTCGGGCGACTTCAATACTTTGTGAGAATAGTATACGGTATCTGCCAGCTCTTTAGAGTCTGTTCGCTTGTGTTCTTTGCTCACACCTTCTTTGCCAAAGATCTTTTCTCGAAAACTCTTGATCTGATTGCCAGCTGCTCTGAATATCCAGCCTACTCGGATATAATCTAATCCGCTCATATACCAATCGCCAATGTCTTTGCCAGTACCAAAGCAAACCAGGCAAACATAAGCTAGAACGCAGTCCACGTATTGATCAGTACTAGGACCAGGAGCCACAAAATTACTAATCACATTCCAAGCCGGACTGTGAAATTGACTCCAGCTAAAAGAAACATTGTACAGCTCAATGGTCTGTATATTAACCACCATGTGGTAGATACTAAAAGGCACCACCACACCGAGAATAATTACACAGAAAATAAAAAACTTCATGAACCTCGTAATGGTCATGCCCGACCCAGAGCAATGCAACACATCTTTAACATCTCTTCTCTTTACCATGTACCTCCAGACAGTGAGAATAACGTACGCAGCTGTTATAGTGGACAGAACAGGGGGCCAGATGATGATGATTGCAAATGTGGCCCAAGTTGGAGCTACCTGTAAAGTGCACCCTTGGAATTGGTTGAGACCATACCTTCTCTGCTGGACAATATAAACCAGTGCCATTAGCAGCACAGGCAGAACCATACAGATGGCCAGATCCACCAATCTTGCTCGAAATGAGTTGAAGCCTAATCTGGGTCCATTATTAGACATAATAATAGCCAGGTTCCGGGCCATGGCAGTAGTAGCACACAGGATGCCAGTATTGCACCCGGCCAGCACTCGGACCATTATATCACAGAAAACCGCACCATTCCACCAAGTATCAAGATGAGGCGAAACCCACATGGTGGTAGCAATGAAAGTATTCATGTTGAGCACTGCGAACCAGGTTGCCAGACAGCTGGCAGGAATGTTCTTGATCCTGACATACCAAATGAGTACCGGTATATGGAGAATAAAAGCCAACAGGGAGAACACTTGCAAAGGAACTGCTGTAGTCATTGTTTTTCAGCACTACTAGGAGTAAAGAAAAAAAAAGAAGAGAGCGGGAGAAACCAGAATTGCGACAAAAAACCAGGTACTCTCTTCATGTAGGCTGCACCACCAGGGGTAAACAGAATTGCCTATTTAGGACTTATCATCAGGGATAAATTAGTCTGCATAGGGAACATATGTCGTCGATCATGTATATCTCTCGGCTCTCTCCACGGCTGATATCTCCACGAAGTGGAGCAACGGGTCTGGGCAGAGCCCAGCCGCCGGAGGCATAACCCCGTAATCACATACTCGAGGCAATGTCAGCAAACGAGAGTCTTCCCGACGCTCGAATAGAGCTGGCGATGCTGTCACAGAGTCTGTCGTCAATGAGAATGAGCCAGTCTCCGTTGGCCACTATAGTGCCTTGCTTGATTTCGGTGGCCAGTTCTCTTTCGAGGTCGTTTTGAAGCCTCACAGCTCCCTCGGTAGTTAATGCAGTTTGAAGTTTGTCCTTTACTTGGGCCGAGTGGAGTTTTGTCTGTTCTTCGAGCTCACGCTTTTCGGCGCGTCTACGGAGAATCTGCGACTCGGCCGACGCTTCACGCTGCTCCCGCTCTCGCCTAGCTTCGGCTATGATATCTGCGTACTGTTGTTCATATTCTTCTTGTTCTAGCCGCTGGGCGTGCGCCTCCTGTCGCATATACTCGTTATAAGCTCTGATGCGATCTTTTCTTGCCAGAGACTTTGATTTCTTGGTTCCGACGGTGCGATTCCGGCGAGAGGATGACGATGAGGATACCGGTGAGTCTTCAGTGCCAATGCCGGCCAGTTGGGCAGGTGTGGGATTGATGCGGCGACGGTATTCTTCCCTCTGCTGTTCAGTCATTCCTTCAATCGCTTGTGGGTTTTCTTCCTCGTCATCGTCTGTGTCATACTCATCATCGCCGCCGCTGTATTCATCAGGCATGAGAGCCTCTGCCTCGTTTATAATACGTTGAATAACTTCATCTTCCTCAGCTTCGGTAGGTCTGCTGGGTGTCGATGATCTCGTCCGAGCCGCCGACTGCCTCGAGTTACTCCAATGCAGATAATAAAGAGCAGCGCCTCCAGCTAGCACAACTGGTGAGAAATATAACAGGTCTCGTAGCATTTGATTTGATGTTTAGTATTCTGGCTAGTCCAACATCACTTTGACTCCGCTCGAATCAGTAATCATTCAACTGCACGGCGCTATTCTGTGTCATACAAACAGCGGGATACAAACGCTTCTTTCGCTGAACAAATGATCAGGCAACAACTCATATATAGTAGATATCCAGAGAGGAGGAGGCGATAGTAAAGTAGACGATATTCAGACTGCTAGATAAACTTCAACAGTATAGCAGACTTGCAACACAAAAACCCGCCAGGCACGTGACTGGGCAAGGGTCCACCGTCTATGAAATTTCACTTGCCCTTCCACTCCACTCCACTTCTTCAAGATTCCCAGTCTACCTGTCTCCATCCTTACACAAAATGTTACGAGTCCAACGGTTATTCACAGTTACCCCTCTCAGACCAGCGCACTCGCTCATCACCAACTATGGAAATACATCAATCAAAATCCTCACCCGAGGCAAACGAACCAAAGGCAGAGCTCTGGCTCCTGGAGCCCAGCGGGTCATCAACATGCTGAGTGTCTTCTCTGCTCACAAGAAGCAACCCCGAAGAATCAGATTAGCAATGGAAGACCTGATCCGTCACAATGTAGTTCAAAAAGCATGGGCATTCTTCATGAGAGACAAAAAGATCGAACGCACACAACGACTCAAAGCCCAATATTCCAGAATCGAAGAAGCATGCGACGAGCTAAAGTCCTTAAATGGCTACCTGCACTTTGAAGCTACCAAAAGACAGCTCGGCAAACGCTTCAGCCCAGAGCTGAAAATCCCAACCGAAACACCTCCTAACGAAATCTGGCATGACGACTGGAAGGTGACGGATCCGTACGCCAAACGACGTTAATGACCTGCCTGTAATCATATACTGTACATACAACCGAACCCATTGCCCGCGCCGTGCTCTGGGGCCCCCTGCTGTGCCTCCGGCGGCTGGGCTCTGCCCAGACCCGTTGCTCCGCTTCGCGGAGTACTCGGTGTTATTCAGTAGAGATTGGCTATGGCTTTTTCTGCTCGTCTGTGAAGAATATTCAGGGCTCACTGATATATGCATGCGGACCCTGTGGGGCTGAAAAATATTCTGTCGCTATTACGGCCGACGGATCTTAGCTTCGTGAAATTTAACTACCGGATCAGAAATGTCGAAAGAAAATCTATTATGGAAACTGGATCTGCTGGAATCACAGCTTCAGGAGGATCCAGCAACTGCTCATACGCGGTTACAAAAAACAAAGTTCGCTGCTGGCAAGGAAAAAAAGAGAAATAGTCACAGGAATCTCACGGCATCCCAGCTCCAAGATCAGATTCTTCAAGTCAAGTCGACTCTGGTGGACAGAAAAATATATCATGGCGTCCAACTGGTGCAAAGATCCTTGAAAAAAGTTCTGACTGTAGAGGCACTAAAGATCCAGAAACGAATCAAAGCCGCCAAAGATGACGAGATCAAGATCAAGGCGCTGGGCAAAGAGTTACTGGCAGTAAAGAGCTTTAAAGCTCCAGATCTTGCTAATACAATTATACTCAACAGTGTTTTTAGGTCCTTTTTCAGAAACTATCATAAAGACAAGAACTCTGTGCCATCTTTTTTCTCTCCAAAAGTTATCAAAGACAGTTCAAGTCAGAAAGAAGTAATAGACAAATGGACTACCAGTCAGAAGAACGTCTATGGCCGGCTGTGTAACACTGCTCAGATCAAGACGGCTCTTCAACAGACAATTATTAGCATCAGAGTAGTAGAAGGGTCAATAGACAAGCATGAGCTGAAAGGCGACACGGCACTGTCAAAAGGCGACACCAGCAATGGGAAGAATAAAAATACCAATGACAAGGAAAATAAGCATACTGGCAATGAAGACAAGGATGATAGTAACTTGTCCGATCACCTGGTAGCATCATCTGATGATGATGATGATGATGATGCAGGTGAGAGCGACTCCGAGAACGACTCGGAAAGCGACTCGGCCGAGCAGGACGACTTTTTCTCGTCCGCTACCGGTGATAACCTGCCATCGCTCGCAGCTGGTTATATTTCGGGCTCCGACGACGACGACGATAATTACGACTACGATAATGATTCCACCGTTAAATCAATTACTACAGAACGCAAGAACCGCAGAGGCCAGCGTGCTCGCAGAAAGATCTGGGAAATGAAATACGGATCTAAAGCTAATCACGTTCAAAAGGAACAAGAACAGAAACGGGCCACGTATGAAATCAGGCAAAAGGAGTTTGAAAACCGTCAAGCCAGACGAGCTCTCAAACAGGCTACTAACCCAGTACCCGAAAAGCCCACTCGACAGTCTCTTGAAGATAAACCTCTCCACCCTTCTTGGAAGGCCAAGAAAAAGCTCGTGACCACTGCCAAGTTTGAAGGTAAAAAGATCAAATTCTAGCCCTTTATCTTATGGACCCTTCATTCGGTGTGTATCGTTCACTTGGCATTATATGGCATATATATGATCTGACACTTGACCAGCCCCCAAACGTTAGCGTTATCTCCAGTCTACCGAGCGTTCCGCAACTGCTGATTACAGGATTACTAATCGACTCCGTATATTGTCGGCGATTGGAAGTTTTGAATCGATCTGACTGCATGTTGATAACAGCATTCTGGAATACATAAGAAGCAGTTGCCATCTCTCGGCTATACTGTATTTTCGATTACCTTTTCGATTATATCGATTACCTTATCGCATTATAAGTTTGATAGCATTGAATAGCTCTCATTTATGAAGAATCCATTTGTTTATCGTTGATGGCACTCGTCGGATATAACTTAAGGTACCGGAGATCCTCTACATTTTGATGCCCTACCCTACGTCAGCAGATGCACGCCCAGCACTATTATGTCTCCTGCATCGTGCTGCAGGCTTTGGCCCACGTATTCTGCTCGGGTTTAACGGTTCAAACAGTAATAGATGGCCGTAGAAACAGCGGGAAACTCGTTTGTTACGAGTATTCCAGAATATGGTCGCAGAAAGAGTGGCTGTGATTGTTAGCTTACGCTGATCTTAGGTGTCTGCGTACAGTCATCTACAGTATCATCTCACGTCAATGAGTAATATATACGTTTAGCCCACGGCTTTAAGCTAAATCCGCGATCGGCGCCTTACTAAGCTGGTGGCTCAAACATGAGAAACATGAGTAGTCATCGCTCTCATTGTTGAGTTGATACGGTTAACTCTCGTGTACCTAAGTTACTGTTGCCTAATCAGTAGCTCTGTTGGAATGATTACTAACAGAAACTACCGGGGCCGGTCTTACCACCTTTAAACGGTTCTCGTTCCGGGATAAACTCACTGCACCTTGTAATAGTGGGCTCAGCATGCTCGGAGTTAAGTGTAAAGAGCAGAGGTAAACACCGCTATGTAAAGTTTTCATTGAATATATATATATAGGTCAATAGATCAACTGAAAAGTGGATATTGTGCAATTGTATCTAGTGATTATATTTGCACTTGTGGCTCGTACTAATCTGATCTCTTCTATCTCTCTTCTCTCTTCTCTCTTCTCTCTTCTCTCTTCTCTCTTGTCTCTTGTCTCTTGTCTCTTGTCTCTTGTCTCTTCTCTCTTCTCTCTTCTCTCTACTCTCTTCTCTCTTCTCTCTTCTCTCTTCTCTCTTCTCTCTTCTCTCTTCTCTCTTCTCACTTCTCTCTTCTCTCTTATTGCATTTCTATTTATTCGGTCAGCCATGACTTATACAGAAACCTTCAGAAATACAGTAGTAGTCGACTTCCTAGAGGCTGTTGGTCTTGTTAAGGTTCCTAGTAATTTTATCCCCCAGCCTCAGGGTAGCCCTCTTGCTCCTCCTGCCCTCTCCAGTGAATCAAGCGTGCTTGATAAAAATGAATATCAAGATGTAGAAGGAGGCCCAGTACAATATATTGATGCTGAAATGGCGGTAGACAGCCCGAAATCACTGGAAGAAAATGATGAGTTGTCTAGCACTCGTCAGCCTGCAGACCCGTTCCTGGTCGACTGGAATGGTCCCGATGATCCTGAAAACCCTCAGAACTGGAAATCCTGGAAAAAGGGCTTGGTGGTATTTCAGATCATGTTGCTGTGTTGTGCAACTTATATGGGTTCATCCATTTATACTCCAGGTCAACTGGAGATTCAAGAACAGTTTGGTGTGGGCCATGTGGTTGCTACTCTCAACCTTTCAATGTATGTGTTGGGTTACGGCCTCGGTCCTATGATCTTCTCTCCTTTATCCGAGGAGGTGAATCTCGGAAGAAACAACATTTATATGATTACACTGTTTCTTTTCTTCGTTTTACAAATCCCGGCCGCACTGGCTACCAATATTGGTGGTTTAATTGTAGTCCGGTTCATTACGGGATTCCTATCCAGTCCTGCTATTTCCACTGGAGGTGCTACGCTGGGTGATGTTGTCAGTCTCAAATTATTACCCAAATTTATCGGTCTATGGGCCGTTGGAGCAGTGGCCGCTCCTGTCATTGCTCCTCTATTAGGTGCTGCCATGGTGGATGCTGAGGATTGGAGATTTATCTTCTGGCTCCTAATGATCATCTGTGCCACCACGTTTCTCATTATGTCCTTTTTCTTCCCAGAAACGCTTCATGCCAATATTCTTCATCGTCGAGCCAATCGAATTCGAAAGGAGACTGGCGACAATCGCTACTATACCATTGCTGAGCTTGCTCAGAAAGAAAAAGACTGGATGGTTTCGTTGAAAGAAACTCTCTATCGTCCTTTTATTCTCATAATCTCCGAACCTGGTGTGCTGGCGTTTGATGTGTATATTGCTCTTGTATATGGAGCTTTCTATTTGTTTTTTGAAGCATTTCCGATAGTTTTTTCGGGCATCTATCATTTTACCCTCATCGAGCTTGGATTGGCTTATTTCGGTTTCTGTGTTGGCTGTGTCATTGCCTATGGTATTCTATTGATCTTCATGGCAACTATTGTCGAGCCTCGTGAAAAGGCTGGCTCTTATTTGCCCGAGCATTTCTTGATTCTCGCCATGTGGGTATGTTTGTTCCTGCCACTGGCTCTATTTCTGTTTGGATGGACTGCCGGTGTCCACTGGATTCTTCCTATCATCTCGGAAATGTTCTTTGTCATGGGCGCATTCAACATCTTTCAGTGTGGTTTCGGATACCTGGCTAGGAGTTATCCTCGATATCTCGCATCCGTGTTTGCTGGTAATGCTCTCGTCCGTTCAAGCTTTGCCTGTGCTTTCCCGTTATTTGGCCAGGCAATGTACAACAAGCTGGCCATTGATGGCTACCCTGTAGCCTGGGGATCGAGTCTGTTGGGATTTCTGGCCCTGGGAATGGCGCTCATCCCATTTGTATTATATAGGTATGGTTCTTCTCTTCGAGGAAGATCAAAGTATGCCAATTAGTTGAACTCAAGTGAATGTTTGTAGATATAAATAACTTTGCCTTTCGGTATATAAATAACTATTGTCTTCTTTAGGTATATGAATAATCAGTGTATATAAATAATCAACTATCTCTTAGAACGCACATCTGCATGGCATTGATCACGGTGCCAGTTGTTGAACAAATGATATCTTTGAAGTTCAACTGTACATGATTACGTCGATCGTATCTGATAGCATATTACGAGGGCTGGTGTTAACCAAATGATATGCCCAGCAGCCTGACCATAAGGAGGAGAAGGCTTGCCATCTGTCTCGCTCTCGTTCATGGCTTCACATAACCTTTTTTGACGACTATGAATGGGGATCCTGCTGTAGAACTGCTGTAGAAAGTCCGCTGCGCAGCTCTACGGGATTTCCCCAGCATGAACAGGTATTCAAGTCTTGCGATCTCTCTCGCTTTCACTATGGCTTCAGATAATCTCTTTCAACGTGATATACGGGGATCCCGCTGTAGAAAGTCCGCTGCGAAGCTCAACGGGATTTCCGCTGCATGAACCGGGATTCACGCTCCGTCTATCTACAATTTTACCTTTTTCGATAACCAATGTCAAATATCTAACATCTAATATTCAGTTTGGTTTATATTAATATAATCTATTCTGCTTCTTTACTATTGTCGTGGTTTTTCGGTAGTTGTCATGGTTAGCCATGTGGAGAAGCTCCGAGGTGATGAATCACAGTCGCAAATCGAGATCAATGGTCCAGTCATAATCGTGGACAAGTTTGAATATGGCGATACCTCTGACCCTCTGCAGTTCTCGCTGTCTAGAAAACTATATCACACTTTTGTACTGACAATGTTGAATTTCACTGCGTCCATGTCGTCATCCATTCTATCTCCTACGCCAACGACTGTTCTTGTAAAAGGCAGCAGCATATCACCTGAGATTGGTCATCTAACTTCGGCATTGGTTTTACTCGGATATACGATTGGACCTTTGA
This sequence comes from Sugiyamaella japonica, assembly GCA_030583365.1. Taxonomy (NCBI): domain Eukaryota; kingdom Fungi; phylum Ascomycota; class Dipodascomycetes; order Dipodascales; family Trichomonascaceae; genus Sugiyamaella; species Sugiyamaella japonica. The sequence goes on from JAJMIG010000007.1 coordinate 118,491, forward strand.
TATGGTCGCCATTCAATGAAGCATTTGGCAAGAAAAAAGCATGGACCGTGGCTACTCTGGGATTTATAATATTCCAGATCCCCGCTGGTTTAAACCTGAATTTGGCTACATTGCTGGTGAGCCGGTTTTTCCAGGGCTTTTTTGGTGTTTGTAGCGGGGTCAGTCTAGGTGGATCCATGTCGGATATCTGGGACTTCCGTGCTCGGGGTTATACATCTTCTACCAATATCATTGCCATCTACGCTGCTCCAACTCTTGGTCCTATTATCGGCGCCATCATCCTTGATAAGATTAACTTCGGTTGGCTTTCATGGATCATCATGATTATAGGCGGGATTCTGTTCATCCTTCATATCTTTGTCAAGGAATCTTACGCACCTTTGATTCTGCGGGAAAAAGCCATTGCCCTTCGCAAGAAAGGAATCAATGCTCGTTCTCCTATCGAGGACATTCCACCTACGGTGGAAAATATGTTAAAGGTCTACATTCTTAGACCATTGCATATGTTACTACAAGACCGAGCTCTATTATTTTTGTGCCTGTATTCGTCCATCTCATATGGACTTTTATACGCTTTTTTTGTCGCATACCCCAAAGTGTACAGTAAATATCGGCATTATGGCTTCATTCAGACATATCTGCCTAATATTGAAATCATGATCGGGGTCATCTGTTGTAGCATTTTACTCTGTGTCACGAACCCTCGATATATTCGCAAATGCGAGGAAGCAGGAGAAACTCGTCCTGAAGAGCGATTAGAAAACATGTCCATTGGTGCAGTCGCTCTACCTATAGGGCTCATGATGTTTGGCTGGACAGGTCCTTTCCCTTTCATTCACTGGATGGTGCCTGCAATTGCAAGCGTCATCATGGGCTTCAGTACTGCTACTATATTCATGACCAACGTTATGTACACTATCGATGCTTATAAACACTATGCTGTCTCGGCTCTGGCTGCCAATGGAGTCATGAGATCTCTAATGGCGGTACTACTAGTTATGGTGATTGATTATATGATTGAGCGAATGACTTTTCAGGGCACTTTTTCATTTCTAGCAGGAATTGCGCTTCTCGTGAGCCCTGGACCTTTTATTCTGAAATCAAAAGGAATGCTCTGGAGAGAACGCTCAGCATGGACTAAAAGAATGGCAGTCTAGTGACCTTTGAGAGCACAGGGCACCTCTTTCAGTCATAGCAGGCATTGCGCTTCTGGTGAGAAATACATTTCTCGTGAGCCCTGGTCCTTTCATACTGCCATCAAAAAGAATGCTCTGGAAAGAACGCTCAGCATCGACTAAATTACAGATAAGCAGTCTAGTGATCTTTGAGGGCACAGAGCACCTCTTCGGTTATAGCAGGCATTGCGCTTCTCGTGAGAAATGCGCTTGTCGTGAGCCCGGTCATCCTGAGCTCAAAAGCAATGCCCTGGAAATAACGCTCAGCATTGACTAAATTATAGCTAATGACAATTACAATCCACTGATAACTGGGCTCCAGAATCCAGTCGGATTCCGCCCATGAGGCTTTGCGTATGCATATACGCATATTAGACACAGATTACGTTATCGATATAGCGTCGCCTATATACAAGACTGAATATTGATTTCACGAGCCAACGGCACAAATTTGACAAAATGGCTGGGTCCGTGCTGGATAACTTTCCACCTCAATTGCCGGCCGAGACCGAGGCAAATGTCATTAGATATATCCAGGACTGGTCTCTGGCCAATGGGTTGGTGCTGTTGTCTGGGGATTCTAACGGCAGTGGGATTCCTGCTCCCGTCACACTATTTCCGAGCCCTTTTTCGAAAGAGGCGTTTGCTGATGCCTTGATCGTTCAAAAGGGTTATCAGGATATCTATCACGAGATAGTCAAGGCTGAACAATGGCTCTTGAAGGAGCTGACTGCTCTGGGTAAATATGATCCTGATTTCACTGGCAAGTTACTGGATATTCATTTGAAGGTTCAACAGGAAGGCCCATCCCAGTCGTTAACTGGTGGCTTGTTTCGGTCTGATTATATTGTTCATAGCAAGGGAGACAGGCCCGGAGGACAGATCAAACAGGTGGAGTTCAACACCGTTTCAGTCTCTTTTGGCGGATTATCTACCAAAGTATCTCAATTGCATAAATACTTGATCGACGCTGACATTTACAATCTTTCCAAATACGATCTGCCATGTTTCGATGTTGATTCGGTGCAGATCTCAGAGTCTCTAAAATCGCTGGCAAGCGGCCTGGCAAAGATGCATCAAAGCTATCTCAGCAGTGGTTCAAAACAAAATCAAACTGGTGGCAATGTGGGCGTGTTATTTGTGGTTCAGCCAGGAGAGAAAAACGCTCTCGATCAAAGACTTTTGGAGTTTGAGCTTTTCAATAGCTACAAGATCTCTTCGTATCGAGTTACGCTGTCAGAGGCCCAAACCAAGTTGAAAAAGCAGGCTGCTGGTGCTGTGGATATCTTGAAACACATTCCAACCGATTCGGAAATATCAGTTGTCTATTATAGGAGTGGATACGGGCCCTCTGATTATCCAACCGACACAGAATGGGCTTCTAGATATTTCTTGGAGAGCTCTCATGCCATAAAATGCCCATCCGTGTTGACCCAGCTGTCTGGTGCTAAGAAAGTCCAGCAGCTGTTGACCGACGAGTCCATTTTCAAAAAATTCGCCAAGTTTTCGTCAAGTACTTTAACCGCTCTAAGCAGCAACGACGACTTGTTTAAAGATAATGAGCAAGATCAAGCATCTAAAAAACAGGAGGAATTTCTGGTTGCTAAAATCAAAGACACCTTTGTTGGTATCTACCCCCTGGACGAATCTCCTCGCGGAATCGAAGCTCGTAAACTAGCGTTCGAGTCGCCAGAAAAGTTTGTTCTCAAGCCTCAGAGAGAAGGAGGTGGAAATAATGTGTACAAGAGCAACATTCCCGGTTTCCTCAACTCCATTCCTAAAGAAAACTGGGGTGCTTACATTCTCATGGAGCTGATTGAGCCTGCTCAGAGTAAGAACAAGATTCTAAGAGCCGGTCAAGTGTACAGTGGCAACATTGTTTCTGAATTAGGAGTGTTTGGATCTGTTCTGTGGGATACTAAGCAGCCCGAAGCGCATTTCAATCTCAGTAGTGGTTGGCTATTACGCAGCAAGCTCGAGACCAGCGACGAGGGAGGAGTCGCTGCTGGCTTCGGCTGTATAGATACAGTATATCTTGTCTAGACTAAGCATTAATACAGATTTTATTCACTATTCTAATTATTGCGATCAATAATCACTGATTGCTACCTCTTATACGAGGTTCTACGCATTATTCAATTCTCCACTAGTTGTGGGCCACCGTCCGTCTGTTTCCAGCTCTGGCGTTAATTCTCTTTGATCCTCGAAGTTTCGTTTCGATTGAAACCGCCCAAAGCGCTGCTCCACAGCAATTAGTATAAGCAAACAGAATACCCAACACAGGAACAGACTCCAAGCTAGCAGCAATGACTCCAAATCCAATATAGTGCCCTCTTCTCTTGGCTACATAGTCTTCTTCTTGTTTATGATCAAACCCTTTCAATTGGAAATAACGGCGGTGACACCGACGAGCGTGCTTGGGTCCTTCAAGAATGACAAGGATCACTGGACCAAGCACCGGAACAAAGTGAAGAACTATTTTCAACACGCATTGCAAAAGCCACACTGGAAGAAGAATGGTTCTAGGAGCAGTCTTAATGGACTGTCTAATCCTCTCGGTCGCAGTTGGTGTAGTCGTTTTGGTTCGAAGTCTTCCTTTGACAACAAAGTCGTCGAAACCTTCTCTACTAAGAATCTACTGCGAGTTAGCAGGTCCGCCTCGGGGACCACCCCTGGTCTGCCTCCGGCGGCTGGGCGCTGCCCAGACCCGTGGCTCCGCTTCGCGGAGTGCGAAGACCGTAGGAGAGGTGAAGAGGCGTGTATGGCAGGTGAGAGTCAGTATTTCGCTGGAGACTGGAATGTGAACCACTACGAAGGGGGCAGAATGACCTACGGCATCAAATAACATTTCCAACGGTTTGGGTAAAAGGAAGATCTCGGAAATCAATTGAGAAGCTATAGCACTCTCATGGAGTACGGCAATCCAGGCAGTGATGATTCCAGACGGACCATTGAAAAAGAGCGCCATAGCAGCCTGAGGAGGATAGAAGAAAATGAAAAACGTCGAAAACACCAGTGTAGTAAGCACAAGTTCTGGAAGCAGAATCTTACCCATGTACGCCCAAAGGACAGGGTGGGTAAAGAAGTAGATGATCCCCTGAATGGTTAGTGCCTATTAAATTTCGCTCGCTCGTCGACTACTCACAGTGATGGGGAAACGGTAGGTCCCAGAGAACACAAGTACAACAGGGACTAGGAACGGTTGAATACGTCGAGAGAGAAATCCACGAAGAGACGACATGGTTGATACGGGGTGTGAACAATTGGGTTTAGGTGGTATGAGTGTGGGCGTGTGGGCGTTGATGTTGAAGGTGCAGTGGGAAAATGTAAACAAACCGATTGACAGTCTTTATGCAGGGACTGTCGACGGCTGGGGTGGCCGCATAATCTGCAGGGATCGACGAGACCGAGGGGAGGCCTTCAGATCATCAACTGGAGGAATCACTACGGAAAGACCAACGGAATTATGACTCCATAATGAGGGATGTGGCTTGGTCGGCGTTGGTCAGAGTCCAGGTTCTGGAGGGGTTGTCCCTCAACTAAATCAGATATATAATGGTTATATAGAATACATGTAACGGTGTATGCCTTCAGCTTGCGCTCCTCTTGCAGCCTACTCTACGAAACAACTCATTATACTAAACATTGAATTCACGGTTAGAAAGCTTTATTTCCTCTGAGTTAACATTTTAAACAGCTTTGTCGTGTATCGACTGTCTCGAATCCATGTCCAAACTTGCGGGTTAGGTCAATTTCATCATCTTCACAGCTTCACCAGTCTAGCAAAACCCATAGTAAAACCATGTCCCTGAAATTGCTGGGCAAAAAGTGCCTTATTACTGGTGGATCACGTGGAATTGGACTGGAAATTGGTAAACGATTCTCCAAAGAAGGGGCTTCCATAGTACTTGTGTCAAGTAATAGAGATCATCTATTAACAGCATTACCTCAGCTGCACACCGGAGCACCAGATCAATGTCATTCTGTTGCTCATTTTGACGTGTCCTGTGGAAGAAATCTGATTGATTCAGATTTTGGAGCCGATCGTATACATGGACTCAAGGATATTGACATTGTCGTTAATAGTGCTGGAATATCACAATCATCACTGCTGATACGAACGAAGCCAGATGAGATTGATCATTTACTACGGGTAAACCTATTGGGATCGATATTAGTCAGTCAGTCGTTTATCAAGCCAATGCTACGTAAACGAAGTGGCTGTATTATCAATATTACTTCTGTGCTGGCGTTACGGGGGGTCGTTGGATCTTCCGTCTATGCTGCTTCCAAAGCAGGCGTCATTGGCTTTACAAAATCCCTAGCTGTAGAGCTGGGTGCCAAGAATATAAGAGTCAACTGCCTATCGCTTGGACTGACGGACACAGAAATGGGTAGAGCAGTGACTCCAGATACAAAGGAGTACTTCAATAATAACACTCCGTTAGTAGGAGGAGGTCTTATCAGTGTAGCAGAGGCATCGGAAGCGGCGTTATTCTTAGCCACAAGCTCACAGATCACTGGAACGGTGCTTACCGTTGATGGCGGCTTTCTCAGCTAGCTCGTTTATTTATTCATGTTTGTATATTTGATACAGCTATTAGAAAAGTTTTCACCACGTTTCAGCAGATCAGGTTTACAGGTGAATCACTTTCAGGGTCTAACATATTTTCAGATGCATGGTGTATAAGACATTGTAAAAAATATTGGCACGTTGTTGACATTGATGAGATAATGGCGACTGCAGACAACGTGCCAGACTGATCGCACTAAGTTGAGCTAGATACTCTTGAAACAGAATCGGCTGTGAAAAAGCTTTTCATGTTCCATGGTCCCAGTCGCGCTCAGCGTAGTACATGTCAAGAGTCGAGTCTAGATCTCCCACAAACCTGTTCAATATGCATCTCACGCAGCGAACCGTTGTCACTTGCTTGAGATGAGTGTATTCCACGAACCGACGCTTATATGTCATGAAGATTGCTGCACCCTACCCGCCAATCGAGATCTTCACAATCTGAGATGAATCTTATGGCTCTCACTTATCGTTATCTTGCCACTTTTTGCTCTCGTATATACGCTTTGATATGCAAATCATTGTCGGAGGGTGCGCCCACTAGTTCTTCCAGTCGTTTGACCACGCTCCTGTGAATATATCACAGAGATCCCGCTATATGGTTCTTTCAGTAACATGTCGTACTCGTACCGCCTTCGATCTCCGGTTGCATTACCGTTTTTATTTTCATTATGGATTGATAGACGGCTAAAAAGTCTTTTTTTGTCTTTTAAGAATACCTATAACATTGGCACGTGGGGTAAGTCTGTGAATCAAACAGCATCATCAATAGGACCCCGAATAATAGTAACACGAACTTAGATTAATTTGTCTCAGACATTCTGCTCACATCTGTTCTGCCTTCCGGTTTCTATTCGGCTATATGATATCCTTCTTTTGGCTGCTAGCTTCCCAGCCGAAATAACAATGTGAAACAATGTAGATCGATCGTTGCGTTCCCCTCGTTCGTCCTCTCCAGTCGCTGCTCGTAGACGCGTGCTCTCCTCTTCACGACGTACGGCACTGTCGTTCCTCTTTTCCCACTGAGCTCCAGAAACCAAAATAGCCATGATCGTGCTCATGCATGATCTGTGCATACTGGCAGAAGGTTTATCTGTCTGTTAATGAGAAAATGTTTTTCAACGAGAAGATAAAAATTATAAATAGTTCAAATCATCCAGATCTTTGAAGATGGTCCTCTATACTAGTCGCAAGCCCCATTAACCACAATGACGGTCAATTCTCATGCTATGGCCATTGGTGCCGAGAAAGACGAGTATCTTAAGGTATGCGCACGATTTAGAGTTGATGAAAGCGAGTCCTTTTATGAGCAAAGTAACCCCTTGCAGTAGTGAGAGTGCCAAGGAAATTTGAAATTGATACTAACCAAATTCTAGTCGGACTCTGGTGAAGTGGACTCTTATGACCAAAAAGAGGTCCAGGAAGTCGTTTATGCCGATTCCCCTCCATCTCATATCAAAAAATCATGGGGGGCTATTTTCACCATCATCTGTGCTGGATTCGCCCTGGTCTCGGATGGATATCAGAATAATCTTATGACAGCATCCAATCTTGTCTTTACCGAAAAGTATGGTAAAAAGGTCTACACTTCAGCAGTCAAGACAAGAGTATCCAATGCTTTACTTGTGGGAGAAATCATTGGTCAGATTGGTATTGGACTGACTTGTGACTGGATGGGAAGAAAAGCTGCTATTATTGCTACCACTGGCATGCTTGTTGTAGGTGGTATTTTGGCTACTGCTGCTCACGGTACTACCACTCAAGGCATGTTCTGGATGCTTACTGTTGCCAGAGGTATCGTTGGTGTTGGATCAGGTGGTGAATATCCTGCTTCTTCGGTGTCTGCTTCCGAAGCCTCGAACCAACAGGTCAAGAGAAGAGGTACTGTGTTTGTTTTAGTCACAAATCTTCCTTTGTCATTGGGAGGACCTTTCTGTCTTATTGTATTTTTAATTGTTTGGAGTGCCGCAGGCGGTCCCGATCATCTCAGTACTATTTGGAGAGTATGTTTTGGAATCGGATGTATCTGGCCTCTGTCAATCTTTTACTTTCGGTTAAGAATGACCACTACTGAGCTTTACAAGAAAGGTGCTATGAATAAGAAGGTGCCTTATTTGCTTGTGTTGAAGTATTACTGGCCTCGTCTTATCGGTACTTGTGGAGCATGGTTTTTCTATGATTTTGTCACGTTTCCCAATGGTATTTTCTCGGGCACCATTATTGCCAATGTGACTAAATCGACCGATATCAAGAAAACCGTTGAATGGAACTTGCTGTTAGGAATCATTGGTATTCCCGGTGTGTTTGTGGGTGCCTTTTTGTGTGAAAAGATTGGCAGAAAATACACTGCCATGGTTGGTTTCGCTGGATATCTTGTGTTTGGTCTTATTATCGGATGCTCTTTTGAAAAGATCAGTAAAATCACTCCCCTTTTCATTATTTTCTACGGATTGATGAATAGTTTTGGAAATCTGGGTCCTGGTGATATGATGGGTCTTGTATCCAGTGAAAGTTATGCCACCGGTGTTCGTGGTACTTGTTACGGATTGTCTGCCGCTGTTGGTAAAGCAGGTGCTGCCATTGGTACTGAGGTGTTTACTCCTATTCAGACCAACCTCGGACAAAAGTGGACCTTCATCATCGCTGCAATTGTAGGGTTATGTGGTATCGTCATTGTATACTTTTTCATTCCTCATTTAACTGAGCAAGATCTGGGCCAGGAAGATCGCCGCTTTGCTGCATACTTGAGATCCCAAGGCTGGGATGGTCAGATTGGCGAGGACCAGTCGGTTATTGAAGAAGAAGAAGTAGCAGTGGGCGATGGTCATGATACTAAATAATTGTATATTTATAGGTATAAATTAATTTTATTTGAGTTTTGTTGATGTTTGGCTGGTGCCGTTTTGGGATTGGCTTGAACTGGGTATTGATTGGATGGTAAATTGGAACTTATTGAAGAATCGGAGAAAATGGTCCCTGGTATATATTCAGGGACCATGAGCCTCACGCGCCGCACGTACTCGAAAGTTTCCAGGGACTCATGATCCGCTTCAGGGTCTACTTTGTTCATTTATTTAGCTAAATACAGCACAAATAAGATGAATGTTTTACAAGATAGAAGAAGGGTATTACCGCCCGTGGATAGCGTACCACTACAATTGAAAAGTACAGATGATACAGCTACTTATGATTCATCAACCAGAACAGACAGGATCAGACAAATATTTATTAAACAGGGGGTGGTAGCCAATGCCAGTGGATCGGCTTATCTTGAAGTTGGAGATATCAAACTACAATGCTCTGTATATGGGCCCAAGCCTATTAGGGGCTCCTTTACACAACAGGCAGAACTCACTGTGGAAACGAGATTAACAAGCGCGAGTGCAGAAGTCTCTTCAGATGATGCCGTCTCGTCAGCTTCGTCTATCGAGAGAGATATTGCTTCCTTTGTTCAAACTTCAATAACCCCTAGCATTCTGTTATCACAATATCCCAAAAGTGCCATCAACATTATGATCACGGTAATCTCTGCCGAGCTGGAAAAGAGTAATCTAAAGTCTTTACTGGCAGCGGCCACGAATGTTTCGAGTCTGGCATTAGTCGACGCTGGGATTGCGCTTTATGATATTGTAACAGCCGGTTCGGTATTATTAAGTCGAGTCGGAGATGAGGAAACATTTTATTACGACCCCGAGATAGCGAGCCAGAACGACGATTTGGAAGCAGCTGTCAGTTTCATGACGGGTCAGAACAAGAGTAATATTGTTGGTGTATGGATAGACGGAGAAAGCGTATCGTCTCGTAATCTCACTGATATTATCGAACATTCACAGGTGGTTGCAGGCCAGATTCGAACGCTGATTAATGGGGTTCTGCTGCAGGAATTCCGCGCAAAGGAGCAAGCTATAGACCAATAAAATGTATTTATATGAATGTGAACTGGGCTCTGCCTAGTCGCGAACTTAACAGACCTATTGACAGGCTCAGCTGAACTGAATATAAACTGCAATCTATTCTATCAATTCTATGCAAGAGGATTCTTCTATATTCCATCTTGTGTCGCTGGCTACAGCCCGGATGGGACAGCACTCACAAACGGGCGAAGGGCATTTTTAACTTTGTGCAATCGAGTGGCCAGCTCTCGAACATCTTCATCCGACTCAATGACAGCCGGGGCAAGTTCGACTCCGTAGATTTCTTTAATGCCATACGCTAGTCGAGAGACCACCTGGGAGTTTTCTTTCAACAACAGACTGTCATCGATATCATCGGGCGCTTCAAGTCCGCTATCTTCATAGCATCTTCTGACGAGTTTTAAGAGACTCTCTGCTGTACGCTCGATACTTTCTGAAGTATCCGACTCATCGAGCGCATCAGCTATAGGTTCTGGAGTCGCCACAATCTCAAACGGAGGCGAGATGGCCATAACATTGTGTTTCGAGTCATGATGATATCTGAATTCATACACACCTTTCTGCCAGAATAGAGTATTACCTGAAAACACCACTTTACCATGATCAAGAGAGTTTTCAATTATACCATCGGTATGATCCAAGAAACCCGATCTGTCAACAGCACACCATCTTCCGGAACTAGACACCCGAGTCACATCTGCCTGGGTGTTATCAGTCAGACGATAAAGACCAATCCAATCCTTATTAGAATGCTTAGGATCCGCTGTCCAGGACACAGTCAACGAAGTGCCATACTCGAACCGAGCAATTGAGTTACCATCTTGTTTGGTGCTAGGAGTGCCAGGAGCGTAATTCGAACCTCGAGTGGCACCAACAATGTACAGAGAGTATAGCGAGCTATCCACGTGAATATCATCAGCAACTCGAACAATAGTCATACGAGCAGGATATTGTTTAAGAAGAACCTTTGTATCCTGAACAACGCCTTTGACTTCGGTGATACGCGGTTTCGCTTGACTAAGGAAACCCTCTACTGCCAGTTTTGTTTCCGAGATCACTTTATCGATGGATCCCTGGAAATGATTGACCTTGTTCTCAAACTGAGGAGATGCAAGTTTAGTCGCCTGGCGAATTGTTTTGGTAACTCCTGCTTCCTGTCTGATTTGACTACCATATAATTTCTGCATATGAGGTTGTTCGACAAAACGAATAAAAGCCATCCCACCAAATGTCCAGATGAACGCCAAGAAGGTTACCGACGACGAACTGGACAGCAAAGCCATACCCCATACTCCAGCAATTCCAAACAGTCTTTCCGGATTGTTAAGATATCTGTAAATGCCCGAATAAGTCAACTTTTGAGACGGCTTTGTATAGAAAAAGTCCCCGAAAAACCAACCGTACTCGCCAAGAGATTCATAGATGGAGAAAGAGGTCCAAATCTGTAAAGTAATCAACATGACACCGACAATATACCTAAAGGGCCAGAAAGGAATACCAACAGGTGAAGACCATTGACGAAGACAAACCACAATAAAGCTGGCATACGACATAACAGTGCTTACATTATAGATGACTTGCCATTGTTCATAGGCGTCTAGAGGAGTCTGGCCGAATTTGAGAAACACACGAGTCCAGCTTTTCGATTCACTCTGCTTACGGAGAATGTATCCTAATCCGACATTATGAAATAGTCTCCATAGAAGAGCAGACATGAATGTAACAGAGTACCAGAAATAGTTGTCTGGGCTGAAATACAACGAGCTGGCATACAGAGTAAGTAAGACGAGCAAGATATCTGACGAGCGGGTAATGTTGAATTCTTTGAATACGAGAAGAGCCTTTGCACGAGGTTTCGAGTACAGATCCTCTTCTTCTGAAGTAATGGATTGGGTCACTGGCAGTTCATCGTCTTCAACGCCATAATTTGGAGGAGTTGGTGTCCCACTACCACTACCACTACCACTACCACTACCACTGCCATTAACCAGACTGACGCCACTGCTACTACTTGTGCCTGTTCTGGATTTCCTAGAACTTCTTCTTCTTGACGAACTTCGCTTTGGCGGTGGCACTGGTGGGTTATAGGTTTTTTCAATGTGTGGATTCTCAACAATAATCAGAAACGCAAACTGAGCAGCATGCGCTAGCACCGACGCGAAAAACAGCATATATGAAGCGGCCATTAAAGAAATACCATAGAATCCAGCGTATCCAATGGAATACATTGGATGAGGAGCCATTTCAAACACTCCATCAAAGGTCAGATTGACGTCTTCTAGGAAGAAAAAGTCGCCCCAATACCAAGCATAGTCCTTTACTACTCTATGAGCGTCTAGTTTGACCCACAAATTGAACAGAAACAGAATAATGCCTGCCGTCCATCTACCAATAACAACAATCCAGGAGTGGCTTGTGGAAGAGGCACAGCTGAAAGCAAGCAGCATATAACAGGTAAAGTCACTCATGAGGATCAAATCTACAAAGTTTCGGAACAATAGCCAGGTGTTGTATTCCAGTGGTGCTTTATAGAAATCATAGGTAGGGTCATCTGTGAATTTGACTGACAAGTCTCGCTTGATCAGCTGGTGAAGCGCGGCATTGGCACATTTCTCTTTATCAAACAAATGGAGGTTTTCGGCCCATCTGGTTATAGTCTTATGGTTTGACTGCTGAGACAAGAGCCATCCGATGCCTGCATTATAAGCGGCTCTCCAGAATGCAAACATGGCGAAAAAGATCCACGGTCTCACTTTGGCCGGCAGCCAAAAGTATAGTACCACATACGAGCATAGAATAGCTACAATGAGCAGTTCTGAGAACGATTTGCTTAGCCTTGGATCCAGTAGATTTCTCACCATATCATGAGTCTCTGGTACTGCGAACACCACTCCAGCGGGAGTCTTGCCATAAATTTGGCCATGTGTTTTTTCTTTCGTATCTGTCTTCTCATCGGCTTCCTCATTCGCATTCTCATCCGCTACTGATGCTTCATCCACTACAACATTCCGTTTTTTCAATTCACTCTGGGCACTGATTCCAGTTGCCACTCCATCACTGCCTGACATGGTCTTGCGTAATAGTCAAAGACTGGATCTTTGACAAGCCCTTCTAATAGATTCCAGGACAAGTTTGCTTGCAACCGTGTTATAAGCACAACCGTGTTATTGTGAGAACAACAACCGCTAGTCACTAATCTGTTGTGGCCCTTTATTCGTTGGGCCAGATTATGAAATTTCACATGCTACATAATCCCCCGCAGGCTGATGCAATCTTACACGCAGAAGAAACAAAACGCGAACGCAAACGCCGTGCCTACTGGGGTTTATATATAAGAGCAACAGCGAAGAGAAGAGCCATGGATATGAAGCATTATTGAATCTATCCTTTTAGCGTCCTCGAGTGCGCTAGTATTGATCTTGAGATTCTAGCTTGATGGGCGTGGCTTGGTGATGTGGTTGGTACGGAACGTAGGGGTCAATCGCATGTGAAAGCGACAGCGGTATCTATCATGCAAGCTATATCCTCAACAAATAAATGGCATCAAGCAGCAGAGGTGTGACGGTTTGTGACTTTGTTTGTGACTTTGAAGTGATACTGTTGTGAGGTTTCTGTGATGTTGCCGATAGCTGTGCTTCAGACAATTATCCAATAGAGTCTGACCTCTATAGCCAGATCCGGAGAGCTAGCTTCTACTAGGCTAGGCAAAGTCAGCCGTATGAGACAAATTATGGGTGAAATTACGTATACATGCCATTGAAGTCAATATCTTAGCTGCTCACGAGCCATAATTAATATAATACCATCATTATGTCGATTTGGGTAATCCCCGCTCCTATTAAAAGAGTCTTTGACAGCTTTCCTCTCAAAGTAAATGATCCAGCGAAACTACCGTTGAATGGCACCCGGCCCGGATCAACTCATGTCTATGTTTATAATATAGACGCCTTGGGCGTGTGCACTGATCCAGGCTGTCTCGAGGTACAAAGTTTGTTAAAACTGAGGAACAGAGCCAATGGTGGTGGGAATTGCATAACTCTTTCTGTTGCTTCTGTTCATGTATCTCCAGATGATTGTCTTCCATACGTGGCCGAGTATGGCTCGAAACGTAACAGTAGTAGTAGTCTGTACGAGCCTGACACTGTGGCTTCAGAAGATGTTTACTGCTCGCTAATAAAGACTTGGCTACGTTCATGTTGGATTGTATCGATGTTGGATCCTAGAAACTGTTCTGTCAAAGATGAAGTTTACATTCTTGACCAAGACAGGTCTCAGCTTCCCACGCAGATTCTGTCCATTCTCTCTAACCAGATCAGCTATCGACTGATTCAGGAATTGGAGCCCCAGTATCCTCAATTGGCTGTCGAGGCCACTTCTTACAAGGCTCGAATGGTTGGATACTCCATCGACTCTAATGTTGTGGACCAAGTATTCGACCGCGCAGAAGAGTGTTTGACGATATTCAGTGATCTGCTATCCGACACCGGCAGCAGCCACCAGCCTTTTCTAGGTGACCTCCAAGGCAGCACCAACATTAGTCGTCTTGACGTTCTGCTATTTTCCTACACCCATGTCATTCTGACACTGCTGCCAACATCACGATTGGCCAACCTGATTCCTCCTCGAGTGCGCAGTCATGCTATGGCTGTCTATAACGATCTTTTCACATGATCCTCTGTATATATATGGATGTGTATTAAATAGTCGTTTTATTACAAAATGTCTCGTTAGCACAAAAAGTCTCGGTGTCTATAACTGGATCCTACTCTGTCTCCTATGGAGTACGACCTGGAACCCACAAAACACAAAAAACAGTACATAGACAAATACGGCTCCAAACACGGTCTTTGCAACTCTGTCGTTTTGTTAGAACCACACGCTGGATATGCTAGCTTACTGCTACTTACGCTTTTCCATCTTTGGGATCCGTGATACTGCCTACCATGGACTCATGTTCAGCATGGAATAATAGTCCAATGGTGCCCAAAATCACAACTGCAAATACTGACAGAACGGTACAAAACCACGCTCCAGTGGCCTACACTGTTAGTACGACTGCCATTCAATAGCTCCTCAGATGTCTTATCACAAACTCACCCCTACAACTGGCTTCATTGTCTGTCTATCTTGGCTAATGAAACCTTTGATAGACATCGAGAACCGATATCCACTTTGTTAGAGTGAGCCTTGTCAGCCGCGCATGCCCATGCGGTTGGATTCTATAGAGCAGGCGGAAGGCTCACAGGGGAACTGCGACCCAGGACGCTACCGGCAGTTAACCGCTTGAGATAGTGTTCATAGTACAAATATCCTGGTAGATACTTGGTTTTCTGTAAGCGGGCAGTGATCTGACTCTTAACCGCTGGACCTCCGCGAAGCGGAGCAACGGGTCTGGGCAGCGCCCAGCCGCCGGAGGCAGAGCCCGGGGGTGGCAGGGATATCAAGTAGTAGAGTATCAGATGTCTGTGTGAGGGAAACAGGTAGATTGAACAAGCAGGTCAGGAAGCATCAATGAAAATAAAATGCTGTAACATGTACTTCAGAGCTTAATCGGAGCCATGTCGGAGCGGCCCGCTGCGGGTATAACTACTGTGGTGCTGAACAATGCTGTGGTGAATAGAGAGTTAGAAAAGTATGTGTACAAGATGGGCACCCCTAGAGAAGAAATCAGTTTGCTTGATTCTGTGGGCTATTTCGTCACAGATAGCAGTCAGAACATTGGCTGAGTGATATGATGAATGACGTAAAATGAGACCTTTATCCATCCTAATCTGGTTCTTGTTTTGCCTTTTTTGGCCAATTGGCAACTAGGAAGCCCATAATGTGTCTCAGACAACTTGCCAATACTGATTTACTGGACACAGGGTCCATGATAGTATTTAGTATGTGCCTGACGATCATATGGGCTCACGTTTCTAGTGGATTGTATGGTGAGCGTTAAAAGAAGCGAATCACCTCTGTAATGCTCCGTTGTACATCTCGCATATTGTAGTTTTGCCATGTCGAGTGAATAAACATTATTCTCCTTTCTTTTGTAGATCACCGCTTGTCAAAAGTACAAGTACAACGGAAAAATGCAGGAACCAATACTATTACAGACCTTGCATCAGCAGCTTCCGTAATATATTGTTCTGATATCACTTGCAGATAATCAAATAATGTATGGAATATTAGGCTCAACTCTGGATGGGAGTAATCCAACAAGGAAGACTCGTTCGATATTCAGGGGGAACCTACTACGATATCCTATGTCATATCTACTGCCCACCAAATTAAGGTTCTGTTGATAGAGTTAAAGGAAGATATGGTCATTCCAAAAGAAGTCAAGTCAATCTCTTTCTGGAAATGTTCAGTTCTCCATTTTGCTGGAATGGGCAGAGCCAAAGACCTTTCAAGTCAATGTTTAAGCCATACGAACGGCCAACCATACCAGAGAGGGTGTAATACGTTATGTAGAATTCCAACAAGCGATAAGACGAGATGAGGTCTGCTCGTCTCTTTAGCAGAAGGTGACTGCAGACCACCGAACTCATAACAACCGCTAATAATCAACAGTTCAAATACAACTGACATGTCAATATCTCTAACAAGATCGTTTGTCATTGTTACTTCACACCATATTCAGAACTTGTTAGGTAAAGATTGGCAAATTAATAAAGGACTGACAGACTGACAGAAGTACAGACAGACAGACCGACGGCAGGATTTGACAGAAAGTCAGATGGAGGACCGACATTTTCGACAAGTGATGAAATAATATATCTGCACGTCATGTAAAGGCCTCGGTCAAGTGCGCACCTATCCGTTCCTCGAATTAGCCGGAACAACAAAACACTTGCGATTTGAAAGCTGCTCGATAACTGAGAAGCCAGAGATAATGGGCAACATAAAGCAAGCGAAAGAACGTCTGAGTAGTTTTCTAATTGGAATCGCCCCTGAATCCGCTTTCTATTGTCGTCGCGGCTCGACCCGTCCACAAACCTAATTCAGCTCGTTCTCACAAAGTAAAGTAAAAATAAATATAAGTGCATTGTACGATTAAAGTTTGATAGCATCGGTAATCTGCTGGTAGATAGTATATAAGAAGCTCCTCTCTTCCCTAGATATGGTAGTCGGTAGAGAGAATGCAGTAATAGCAGTTTAACCTGATTCGCTTATGGTAAAAGGTAAGAATGTCAAGTAAAGAGGTTCAAAAAAGGGACTTTCGAGATCGTCAGGTACAGCACTTATTTATGCAGGCCATGCATATTTTTACCCCTGATTGACCTGGCGGTTTTCCCTTGATCTGCCCCATTGTACTGCTACAGCGGCTGCTCCCGCTAAAGTTACAGCTACAGGCCCGGTTATCACGCCGGAAATACAGCCTTGCACTCACACGCAGATACACTCCCAACCGGCTCGCTCAGCAGGCACCCAGCCTATTTAAACTAACCGACAGCCCAGATTGCAGGTGCTAACTTCCACCCATTTATTATTCTTTACACCCGTTTTGATCTGTGGAATCCCATTCATCAGTCAGGCTAGCAACAGCTGAATTGATCGTACCCATTCTTTGTTTTAGTCCATTTGCCAATCAGCAACGGTTATTTATTCTCTGGTTGGTGTTCGCATTCTATCCACTGCTTGCTCACTGCCTCACGGCTGGATCACAGGCCTCATTTGATCTCTTAATTGGCAGTTTGTCGTCAATGCCAGTGTCGCTGCTGAACGCGATTGAGCCACAAGTATACTCCACATTTCGCATGAAATTGAACTCGATCTGATTTGATCGAGCTGCCTATCGGTTTCGCTGACACTGGTTGGAAAAAAAGCGCTGGCGTTTTAAACAATTGATTTAGCCTGGTGCTACTGATCTCACAATGTCTTTGGAACGACATGAACTTATAATGGATAATACGGACTCTCCCGAAGAGGCTGCTAAATATGCCAAAACCCTCGAAGAAGTCATCAAATTGAAGGTGTTTCTTATAACAGCACCGGCCAATTTCGTACCAGGAGAAATCTTAAAGCGATATAGTCTTCCCACGGAAGAGGTAATGAGCTGTATTTATTGGAACAATGTGTTTTACGTTACTGGAACTGATATCGTGCGGTGTCTGACGTACCGCTTTGAAGCATTTGGAAGAGTGGTTCGCAACCGCAAGAAATTCGAAGAAGGCATTTTCTCCGACCTGAGAAACTTGCGATGTGAATCGGATGCCATTCTGGAAGATCCCAAATCCCCGTTTCTGGATTTCCTCTTCAAAAACAACTGTATTCGAACACAAAAGAAACAAAAGGTGTTTCATTGGTTTTCCGTGGGGCATGATCGTTTATTTCTTGACGCTTTGGAACGCGATCTGAAGAAAGAATGTTCGGGAAGAGGCGCCTCTACTGAAGCGATCGGTGAGCCGGCTCTATCGTTTCATTATGATAGGACCCAGACATTGCGGGATCAATTGTCTCACATTATTGATGGCATTCCTAAACCTTTAGCAGCTATTGCTGATGCATCAACCTCGAGTTATTTACCATCCGAATACTCGTTTGGTCCTGATATCGCTAGTGTTATGCTAGCTCTGGGAAATAAGCCTGAAGACTTGTTTAGCCCCCTGGGGCTCAGAAAAGCTCATCAACAGGCCAGTGAGGCCCACCAACTCTATCGGCATCAAATACAACCCCCATCCCAAGTACCATTAGAGCCTCTGCGAGAATCACGACCACATCACCTGCAACCAGTTCATCCACGAGCTGACATGGAAGCGTTTCAATACCCAGTATATTCCGAGGCTTTGAACCACAGTGAGGTGGTTCGTCCACAGCAGGCTAGTTCTATCCGTCATTATGCATCACAGCGGCTGGCGCCTAGGATTGCAAGGTCTCCCTTATCTCAGGCTCCTCTGGTTTCACAAGTACCGGCCTCTTATAACTATGTTTCTTCGAATGACATCTACGCGCCACCCAATGTCTACCTTCCGCCCTTTGGCTCTGCTATTTCCTCTGCCGGGTTGAATATTCCTCATAATTTTGGTGTAGGCTCTTATTTGGATGCTCCATTGGATTTCACCCCTGGTCCGGTACTGGACAGATACAAGACGCAAGTAGAGCAACCCATACTAGTCAAGACCGAAGTACAGAGCGATTTCCCGCTGGATTATATTTACGATGGCACCAGCGCGCATCAGGGTCGAATGGGTAACAGTAGTAGTCGGTTACATGGCTTAACAGGTCCGTCACTACTGTTTAATGCCCATGGACAGTTTATTAATGGCACTAATGACCAGCCATCTGTGTACGGTGATGTAGATTGTCCCAAACCTGAATCTGTTGTGGAGTACGACCCGGAAATGGAGGCCCAGTTTGATATTGAGGTGAAACAGGATGCTCAGGTGCGCTCGCCTTCGCCTCCTCTTGTTTACCCTCGGCATCTAGACAAAGAGACGGCTTCTGGTGGTGGTGGTCGTGGTGGGCAGCAGTCCAGTTCTTCGTATTATGGTCACCGCAGTGTGATATATGGGACCCACGCTGACGAGGATTCAGGGGAGCATGATAATTTATTGGACCCATTTGCAACTCACAACACTGAAGACTATAATACTGTGGATGACGTTCATAGTCAGGATGAAGACGAGCATGCCGCCATCACGCCTGAATCAGGGCACAATCGTCGGCCTGCTAGACCGGTGTTTACTACCCCAGGACCCAACTTGAGATCGAATCTTGGAGGTATTCAGGATCCTTCGCCTTATCGTATTCAAAAACCCACGCCCAATAATGTGCGACGCCATGAGCGCACAGAAAGAGCATACTATCCAACGCCATCCGAGTCTGGTACAAGTGATGTTAGCGTTCATAAAGTCGAGGTTGATGATGTTCTACGCCGAAGGAGAAATGGCAATGGTAGTAGTGTACTTGCAGCAGGCAACGAGTTTATAGTGGGCGTTGATAGCGACGAATACCAATCAGTTGCTGCCTATTCCACACTGGATGTGGACCCTTGGCAGAAGTATTGAAGTATTACGTGTGTATGAAAATACTAATTATTTATTTATGTACAGGTTTTTTTTTTTTTTTCATTCCAGCTCGGGCCCAGCATAGTTTGTGTAAACTTCCGTCACATCATCCAAGTCCTCGAGAGCAGCAACAAGTTTCTGGTATGACGGAACCTTGGTCTCATCCAGCTCTTCCAGAGCTGTGTCGGGATTAGGAGCATACTCGATTCCCATGTCTGAAATCTTGTACTTTTGCGAATTCTTAATTCCAGTTGCTACTTTACTGGTATTCTGAGGAGAGGTATATATCGTCAACAGTCCAGTGGTTTCATCCTGTTCAATATCTTCAGCTCCCAGCTCGATTGCAAATTCAAACAGGTCGTCATCCAATTCTATGCCTTGATTCAATTCGATCCACCCTCGGCGCTCAAATAAATATAAAGTGGGTGATAATGTACCAGCGTGCTTCATGAAAGCAGCACGAACCTGCTGCGCAGTACGACTCTTATTATCCGTGAGAGCCTCCACTACAAATGCTATACCTCCAGGTCCAACGCCTTCATATACTGTGCTATCGGACTTTTCTCCGGGGCCACCAGCCGAAGATTCACCAGATCCTCTTTTTATAGCATTTTCAATGACCTTCTTCGGTACATTCATCTTCAATGCATTATCAATAGCCGAAGCTAACCGGACATTTAAATTCGGATCCGCGCTTCCTCCTTCTCGAGTGGCCACTGCAATTATATTTGCAAACTTGGTGGATAATTTGCTTTTAAGTGCATCATTCTTGGCTTTATCGTGCTTAATAGTCGACCATTTACTATGCCCACTGCCACGGTACTGAGAGCCAACAAAGTGTCGAACCGTACATTGAAAGCATGCTGCTTGTGGTTTGACTTTGATGGCAGATGAAGTCAAGTACCGGCTAACAGGTGCCGGCCATAATTTTGATACAAAAAGACTCATTTCGTATATCTTTTTGATTTATTTATTTATATCATTTGCTGAAATTTCTGTACTGGTACTAATATATGTGTACCCTAACATCTCCATATATAATCGCACGCTTAGCCAATGACCCTGAAGATCTGTTTATACCCCTGAATTAATGCATATAAAGTGTAAGCTTATAAGAAAGTGTCTCTAAACGAATGTGTTTTTATTTTTTTTTTATGTCTCATGTCATCTAAAATAAATGTCTCATTAGAATTAACTATTGACTTATCGAATCAGCATTCTCCTTCTGTTCGAGTTCATCAGCAAGATTCAATAAGTATTCACGTAAACGACGACTTTCTGTTTTCAGATGATTATCGTAAAAATGACGGTTCATATTGTTGTTACGATTGTTTGATGAGTAGATATGCTTACATAGTAAGCAATAGAAAAAAGTTGTTGATCCAGAGGATTGTTTGGATGAGGTTGTTGTGGTTGCTGTTGACTGAGGTAATCTACTGATAGAAGAAGGAAGAGGAGGAGATGTTCGGTCAGAGTATTGATGTTGGTCATTATCAGTAGGACTATTGAAAGTGCTGAGCGAGTCTAAATTCATATTTGTTGAGAGACGATTCCAGATTGAGGGGTGTTGTTGGTGTAATGTGAAGTCCAAAGGTCTCTGATCTATTGGTGAAGTCATTAGAGGGGTCATAGCCGATGGAACTTGGTCGTGTTGATGTTCAATATAATGTTCCGGATATTCAATATGGTGTTGTTGTTGAGATGGTAGTGGAGGTGGTGGAGGGGGTGGGACTGGCGGTGGCTGCTGGTCATAAGCCGATATATGATAAGGAGAAAGTATATTTCCAGTCATAATATTTCTCTGAGACAGAACTGCCTCACTTGCAGACCCTGTATGGCCTAAGACCATGGCAGGGTCTTTAGAGACATCTAGCGAAAAATACTCTTCAGAGGTTGAACTAGGTAATAAATCCGATGAATGTGGAGCAGATGAAAGAACATTGTCTCCAGTTTCTATTTTGATTCGTTTCCTTCTTAACACATCTTCATTGTACGCCGAGGCCGAAAATGAACTGGAACCTGAACCAGCCAATGGATTGACGGAGGGATCGGGTAAATCTGCTTCACCACTCATGTGTCGAGAGGGGTTTATTAACGGTTCACAGGCATCAGGATCATCCCATGCGAATGAGTTTACACTGAAATCGCTTGGCTTGATGTCTGGCTTGGAGAAGGTCAATTCGAGGTAGAAATGCCTTGCAATACTTCTTTTTCTTCCTCTGACTGGAGGCATTACTGTGTTTGTAATTAATCTCTTGTCGGTTCTTCTTCCTGGTGTTTTTCTTTTCTTTTCTTTTTTATTTTGTCTTTCTGTTCTTGGGGGAGAAAACATTATATCTTTAAAAC
Source organism: Sugiyamaella japonica (assembly GCA_030583365.1). Taxonomy (NCBI): domain Eukaryota; kingdom Fungi; phylum Ascomycota; class Dipodascomycetes; order Dipodascales; family Trichomonascaceae; genus Sugiyamaella; species Sugiyamaella japonica. The sequence continues at coordinate 140,491 of JAJMIG010000007.1, forward strand.
AAGACCTTTTGAAAGCAAATGGAAATATCAGATGTGGTTTCTTCATGTACACTGAACCCTGAAACAGTACTTTTTTTTACCAAACCAGGGGCACTGCCCTAATGTTATTCCCTTGGATGCATGACATGAAGTAAGGTTAATTTTTATCTTGCATTTGAGGCGCGTTAGCCAGGTTTTTGCAGATCAACAGTAAGGGGGAGGGGTGAGGGGTGAGGGGGGACGGGTGAGGGGGGTGTTGATAGTGACCCTTCTCGGGTGAGCTTGTGGTGGTGGTGGTGGCGGTGGTGGAGATAAGGCAGTGGTTGTATGAGATGCAATTGCTTGTTCATGTATAGTAGCAGCGTTCAATTGTCCATTTTCTGTTTGCTGTTTTGTGAATTGAGCTTCAATTGTGCGCTTCCGAATTCTGTGTTCAGATACATTCGCATCTGGATATTAATTAACTATTGCTGTCTGTATATAATTTTTTGTTTGTGCTGTTAGTTGAAACCTGATGTGTTTGTGATGGTGATTTATTATTTATGCACGTGTCAGAATTATTCCTAGAGTTTAACTTTCGTATCGTCAAGTAGCGGAACTGAGAGTCCGTTTGAGTTAACTGAGCTCCTGTTAGAGATCTGTATACACGCATTTATTCGCTCGGTACCCTTCTCTAATCCACACCAAGGTGGCTTAACGGGCACGATTAAACGGCACAGGAACGGTTTAATGGTGCAGTCGGTGAATGTGTAATGAATTGTATAAACTATATACGGATTGAATCAATTGTAGGATTAGTAGTGAGGTTGCAGTTAAACAACGTCGATAATGACTGGATTTACATTTCCTATCTTATAGGCCTATAGAACTGTAGCACTTGTAGCGTCTGTAGGTAAGCTGGCGTAGCCGTGCGTGAGCACAGGACGTTTTGATTGAACAGAGGCCGCAGGCACCAGCTCTATATTCTATTGTTTCCATCAACTAATTAGAGGTGAGAGACGATATGTGAATCAGCTCGAGCAGCTGAGAGGTGGGAGCTGAGAGCTGAGTAGATGAGAGCTAACCATTCCAGATGTCGAGCTCTACTAAAGCATACAAAGATAGAAACTTCCTTGCCGTAATTGGCGACGAGGACTCAGTCACTGGCTTATTGTTGGCAGGAATCGGCCATGTTTCCGACAATGAAGGGGAAAAGACAAAGAATTTCCTAGTCGTTGACGCCAAGACTTCGACTGAAAAGATCGAAAAGACTTTTGATGATTATACAACAAGGGAGGATATCGCCGTTCTTCTTATCAACCAGCATGTATGTTTCTGATACAGACAGGATGGGAAAGAACCGTTTACTAACCGTAGTAGATTGCCGATAAAATCAGATATAGAGTGGATACGTATAATCAAGCATTCCCTGCTGTGCTTGAAATCCCTTCTAAAGATCATCCATACGATCCGGAAAAGGACTCTGTTCTGAGAAGAGTGCGACGTTTATTTGGAGAGTAGGCATATATAATTCTTGATAATTTATAACTATAATTCTACATCTTCTAAAGGAGCTGGGACGTCGTCCTTTTTGTTTTTGTTCTTTTTCCGTTTGTTTTTCTTTTTCTTGGAACTGGAAACGGTGTCGACTGGTCCTGGCTCTTTGTCGTCTTCTTCAACGGTGTCGTCTTCGTCTGCCTCTTCAGTTGGGGTTTCCACGGTAGGTTCTACGGTAGGCTCCACGGTCGGCTCCACAGTCGGCTCCACAGTCGGCTCCACGGTTGGCTCAACAGTAGGCTGTTCAACTACGACCTCGACGATAGAAGGGTGTTCAGCAGCTTCGCTAACATTGGTTTCCGAGTCGTTAGGCTCGACCTGGGCTTCACTAACATTTGTATCCGAGTTGTCTGGCTCAGCCTGGGCTTCAACGCCAACTGGCTCTTTACTCGCCGGCTGCTCTGAGGCCTGTTTGTCATGAGACTCTTCTGCCTCAGGAGCTATTTCCTCGGGTGCTGCTTCCTCAGGTGCTACTTCCTCAGGTGCTGCTTCCTCAGGTGCTGCTTCCTCAGGTGCTGCTTCCTCAGGTGCTGCTTCCTCAGGTGCTGCTTCCTCAGGTGCTGCTTCCTCGGGTGCTGCTTCCTCAGGTGCTGCTTCCTCGGGTGCTGCTTCCTCAGGTGCTGCTTCCTCAGGTGCTGCTTCCTCAGGTGCTGCTTCCTCAGGTGCTGCTTCCTCAGGTGCTGCTTCCTCAGGTGCTGCTTCCTCAGGTGCTGCTTCTTCCGACGCTGGTACCGCCTCTTCATCTACCTTTGTGCTCGCTCTCTCCTCTTCAAGCACTGTTTCTCCATTCGGCAATGCCTCCTCCTCCTTCTCCTCCTCAACTCCTGTTACTTGAACAGTGGGTACTACCACACCACTGTTGTTATTGCCATTCTCTGCAACCTCGACCTCTCTAATAACCTCACTACGAGCACTGTTTGCACCACCACCACCACCACCACCAGAACTCGACGCTATGGTCGCTTGAGAAGTAGCTCTCGATCGCTGAAAAGTAGGAGGTCGCAGCTTGGGATCCGCATTCAAATAATACGCTCGAACACCGACCAACCGCCTCTCCGACTCACAGGCCTTGAGCCATTCCGGACGAACAACAGGAATATTCAGATCCTGTGCTCGCTTGCATTGAGCTCCATCTGGCTGCGTACACACAAAATGAGTCGTATCCAACTTGACAGAGTCTTGTAAAGGTTTGGCGCCGATTTTCTCGGCCGTCTCTTCCAAATCAACTCGCGTGATGTCACTGCCATCCAGCGAACCTACACAGACTGTGATACCAGACAAGTCGGTCATTTTATGGGTTCTGACCACGACTTTTTCAGAAACAAAACTGCCGGCACTGGTCCTCAGCACCAGATGAAATGTATAACTGTTATCAATTGCCAATCCAGACAGTTTGGTGCCTGTTCTCTTTAGCGGATTGGGAATCACTCCAAACCTCGCATCATTCTTATATAAAGTCAGCGAGATGATATCGGCGGTCGCAACATCAATAGGATCCCATTCCAACACCACGCTGGTCTGAGTCACGTTCTTGATCTTCAACACGGGATGACTGGGCTTCCGCAGCGCAAACTCAGACACAATCTCGTCCTGAATGCTCTGGAACACGCTCCTATCCTTCTCCTCCAACTTGGCGTCTTTCTCGCACGAAATACTAATAATCGACCCTGCCTCCACGTCCCGAGGAAGCAGCAGAGTCGGGAACTCGATCAAATGATGGTCCTTGGTCAGCAGAAGCGCCAACGACGTATCCAGCTTGCCAACCGTCAACGACACTTGCACCATTCTCGCCGTCTGCTATCTATCTATCTAACTCTCTCTCCCTCGTCTGCTTCACAGCCCACTCTCCAAAACTGACAACGCGCAAGGCGCGGCTGGCCAGGGGGGACCCCCTGACTGGACCCTGGGGGTCGGGGCGACGCCTCCGGCGGCCGGGCGCTGCCCGGACCCGTTGTGCTCGCTGCGCGAGCTGCTGGGTGATGGGCCGGTTCTGGATGCTAGCAGTGCCGGTGCTGTGATGTCGAGGTGGACCACTGCCAGTATGAGCAGGCGTGTGGCCGGGCTCGACTGAAATGCTGGTGCCAGATCAGGGGTAGCGGACCAACGATTGGGACCCAGCAGGAATCAGGGCCGTGTGTTTACTTTATTCATGATCCGCAAATAGGACTCCACTGCAGGGGAGCTATTAATAATTAACTTGGCATTTGAAGTCTAGTCCAGCAGCGTTACTGGCGTAACAGGGAGGCATATCAAATACTAATTGTCTCTGAACATACCTGATATGCAAAGTAAAGCTGGAGACGCTTGAACGGTCCCACGGGGCCGGCTCGACGGCCTCGAAGACGCTGGCCCACGGACGCACCAGACCCTGCGCCTCCCTAGCCCACCCCTGGGCCCTGGGCCCTGGACCCTGTCGATCCCCCGCACCAGCTGGCGAAGCCAGCACAACGGGTCCGGGCAGCGCCCGGCCGCCGGAGGCGTGGCCCCCTCCCCACGAGCACAGAGAGATAAATGCAATTAAGTAGATAGATAGATAGCGGAGACACGGCGAATGTTACTGTTGGCGGCCTGGCAGATAAGGGGTCATTCCCGTGCCGTAGGTGCCTAGGGCGATGTCGTCGAGGAGCATGACGGAGCCCGGGGGCGTGGCGGCGTCGGAGGAGAGCAGTGCTGGGTCGTAGACGCTGGGGGACGAGGGTGGTGAGACGCAGCGCACGGGGACGGCGAAGCCAGTTTTGAGGGTGTTCTGGTACTTTTGAGAGTCGAGAAAGAAGGAGAGGGGCGCGCCGTCGTCGAAGGCCGAGGCGGAGGAGGAGGCGTGGGCCGGGGTGGCGCTTGAATTGATGTAGCGAAGAGTTGATGGCGAGATATGGCTAGAGCGGTGGTTGTTGTTGTTGTAGTTGCTGTGACGGTTGGCATGATTAGTAGGGGTGGCAGTGAGATGATGATGACGATGGTGGTGGTGGTGGTGGTCGGGATCCGCGATGATGTTCCTGGAGCGATGTTTGCGGCCGCCTCTTACCTTGTGTCGCGTGGCCTTGGCGTTGCTACGAGCGATTGTGCGGGCAAACGCGGCAATGGCGTCGGATTTGGGCAGCTTCTTGTCCACGACGCCATACTGCTGGAATTCAGACTCGGCGCTCGAGTCAAGGTCCGACTCGGACTCGCTCGTCCACGCGGAGATGGCGGCTGCTCCGCCGGCAAACGCTGGCGACGGCGACAGCGAGGGAGATGCAATTTGAATGTGATGAGGCGGAGCGGTGGACGGGTTGACACCGGCTCGGGGAACGACGATTTCGGCACGGCCGCCATTCGTGGTCACGAGGCGCACCGAGGGCCGGCACGACGACGTCGTCAGACTAGACATGAACACAGACCCGGCGACGGTCATGATCGACGACGTTCTCCCGCCTGCTGAGATATCTGAAACGGACGAAATGGACGACGGCGTCATAGACCGCTCTAACGACGCCGACGTTTCAAACAGCGTGGGAAATAGCGGCATACTGGCCCCCGTGGCGGCTGTGGCACTGCTGTCGTCCACCTCATCATCCGCACTGAACACTGTAATATCATCCGACTCGTAGATAGGCGACGACGGAATGCCATCAGCGCTGGCGTCGACCTCCATCACTGCGCCCTCACCACCGTCATTGCCATTGCTGCCACTTCGCTGCTGGTGATAGTTGACTTTACCCCTGAGCGGCGATGAGGCCAGGTCTCCAAACATACTGGTCTTCTTAGCAGCCGACGCCGGGGCGGTCCCTGGTGCCCTGCGACGCTTGCGGTTCGTCAGCGGCGACTCAATAGGCGACGAGGTGTACATGCCCAGCGACGGCAGCAGCAGCACCTCAGGCTCGCCTTCGCCTGGCGACGTCTTCTTCCGTCGTCCAGGCGTCTTCCTCACCGGAGTGGTCCGCACCAGCGTCGTCGTGGCGCTGCTGGCCGATGTCGTCGAGGTCGTCTCGTCAATAATAAACGTCAGGCTCTGGGCCTCGCCCGGCGGCCGACTGGCCTTCGACGGCCGGCCTGGTCTTCGAACGGGGCTGGCAACCGCTGGTTAGTCGCTGGGGGGTCGGGGGGGCTCGGCCTCCGGCGGCTGGGCGCTGCCCAGACCCGTTTGCTCGCTTCGCGAGGGCCATGAGCTCCAAGCAACGAGCGCAGCGAGCTACGGGTCTGGGCAGCGCCCAGCCGCCGGAGGCAGAGCCCCGTGGACGACGAACTTACGTTGAGGCGGTATTCGAGGCAGCCGCTGCCATGTTGGAGAAGAGAGTGCGAACGTGGGAAGGAACGTAGAAGCGAGAGTGAGTCAAGAGAAACGAACGACGGGTGGGAAATCCAAGGAGCGAAGCGCAGGTGGAGAGCGAGAAAGCGAGAATGGGCTGCTTTTTATCGGGTTTCAGGGCACACGCCGCTCGCCCACTGATTGTCGGCTGGTCAAGGCGTTAGATCCAAACGATATCGTTCGTTTGTAGAGTGGTTGCTTTTACCGTCAGGGCCCCAAACAGAGTGCCAAATCGGCAGAAAAAAAGCTCATTTAAAGGGGCTCTCGCAGGTGATGTTTTTGCCGTTCTGAGCTTCGCCGGCTGCACGCTGCACGCATTGAAAAACAAACCACCGCGATGCGACCTGTTGGGAGTAAACGCGAAACGGAGCCAGACGCGCTGAGCTGGCAGGAGGTAACGAGAGCGATGGATGACGAAGGGTGACGAGGGGTGACGAGGGGAGTGTGCAACGAGTGATCTGAAGAATCAGTAGCTCTGTTGACTGATAGCGTTTGCTCGTTACTGGTACGTTGAGTCGTACTCTTCTGTCTGGCTGCCATACGCGAACGCGTCTCGCATGCAATTTAACGTATCAAGAAATAGATAAACATTCAACCAAAAAGCTTGATCCAGCTTGTCCAGATAGTCTAAGATATGTACCGATTGAGTCGACAGTCGGTCGTGTACCGAACAGTAAAAGCCATCGGCAGTCTGCTGGCACACCTGGTTCGCTGTCACAACCCTGTCCAGAGCCGGTGCTGGGCTCCCCCTGGCCATGCAGGTGCTAATTAATCTCTGCGGCCCGTGAACAGGAGACAATCCCCGGGCAGCCTCCGGCGGCTGGGCGCTGCCCAGACCCGTAGCTCGCTACGCTCGTTGCTGGGAGCTCATAGCCCTCGCGAAGCGAGCAAACGGGTCTGGGCAGCGCCCAGCCGCCGGAGGCTGCCCGGGGTGTGAGCTCCCAGCTCCGAGCGCAGCGAGCAAACGGGTCTGGGCAGCGCCCAGCCGCCGGAGGCACACCACGGGAGAGAGCTGTATGCAATAATAAATAGTCTATATCCAGCCTACGGGGTCGACCGTGGGCAACGTCAGTGTGCGTACAGGTCTAGAAGGTGAAGAGACCCGACCTCTTCTTGCCAAAGGGATAGATGAAGAGAGTGGCGACAAACAGGCCGACGGTGATGCCGATGGAGACCTGGATCATGGTGATGCCGAGGGAGAGCGCGCTGGTGGCGGCGGCCTGCTGGTTGGCGAGCTCAGTTCTGTTGGAGACGATGTCGTCGGCGACCTGGATGCCCGAGACTAGACTCCCCTGAGAAGCCACGCCGGACGGCACAATGACAAATATGCCCGGCAGCATGGCGGCGAACGCCAGGCCATGGCCCACACGCGAATACACGTTTCCAAGAATGCCAATGACAAAGGCGGAAATGGCCGACGACACTTGCGACGCGCCGCTCAGGCGTTTGTTGATGAAGTACGTGACCACGTAGCCAGAGGCGGAAATCACAATCATCACGGGGAGCTGGCGGATACTGGCCTGATTGACACTGGCAATGCTACTCGTGTTAGTCATGTGGGTTCAGGTCAGAGTGCTATGTATGTGGATACTTACAATCCTGTGGCCGTGGGCAGAAATAGAAACTTGTACCATACACTCAATCCTGTAGGGCACACGACCTCTGAAGTAGCTCCGCGATCTATCCATCCATATATGGTTGCACCAAGAGTGATGCCGAATCCTAAAAACACTATTGGTTGTTAGTAAATAGGAGACACCAAGTGTGGATAGGATTAACTTACGCGAATAAATCACAGCGTAAAACATTCTCACCGACCCAGCAACAATGTTCTTGGACTGTAATTCTAATGCACCACACAGAATGATATATCCAGGAAGAATCAAAGCCAGAGACCCCTGGGCTATGGCCGCGAAACAGAAAATATCCTGCTTGGCGCCAATGGATCCAAAAGCTCTACCAAGAAAACTCACCAAAATAGAAGACGTGACCTCGAATACATTGCTGTAAAGGTCTGAGCGAGGCGCGATCCAGATCTGAAGAAACCCGACCATACACCCCAACAGCAGAGAGATTGGGAAATCGTGCCATTTGCCTCCAAACGATAACAAGGCGAAACTGGCAGACGCTAAACCGAAAAACAAAATGCACAACCATCGAGGATACATGTTCTTGGCCTTGACTATATCATCCAACTTGGATGACGCCTCTTCGACGCCAATGATATCGTGAACCACCTCCTTATATATCTGGTGTACAGTGTGTAGTTTACTAAGATTCAAGCCCTGAACACATCTCACGAGATGCATTTCAGACGTGTGTGTCGTCGGATCTCCAAACGACGTGATCATACATCCTGGAATATACAAAAACTGGCCATCGATTTCAAGAATTCTCGACGTCATCTTCATATACTCTTCTAGTCGATGTGTCGGGGCTCCAAACATCATAAGCGCCCGACACATTCGAAGAATAAACCTCTGTCGTTGCAAGACACCGGCAATATGTACAGTGATTCTGATTTGCTCGGCAAGTCGAGCCGCTTTTTGTTTCTTTCTAGTGGCACTATTTGCCTGTTGTCGTTTGGCATACTTGCTATGCAATTTGCCCTGAGAGATGTCAGAGTGGATTCCAGGCGCCGCTAAAGTCTGAGAAGCACTGAGAACCAGGTCACCAAGCGAACTGCTCGATGCCTGATGTTTGTGTTTATACCATTTAGGAGACCGGAGTCTGGCGTCGTCAGACGAATGAAGTCGAAGCAGTCTAGGACGGCCAGACATTGGCCGGTGGGGCAGTGAAGGGGTACTTGGCATGGATTCAGAAGGAGGGGAATTGGGCAATGAAGATGGCGCCGACTGAGTCCCAAGTGTACTGCTACCAATACTATAAGAGCTTTTCGTGGCGTCTTCATTGTTACCATACAGCTTGAGTAAGCTTCCCAAGATGCCCAGTTTCACATGAGACGGAGGCGAGATGTAATCTTCGTGACGAGGAGTCTGCATGCCATCAGCAGGTGGAGTGTGAGGAAATGCCGAATCATGGTCGTCGGTGCGCCCGGAAACGGCTGCTGTCAAGTAGTCCGAGTTGGGGACCGTATATCCTTCAGCAGGATCGAAATCTGATTTGGATGCACCGGAGTCGGTGGCCGTGTGTTTATGGAGAACTGACGACCGGGTGCCAGGCACCCCTAGCAAAGTATGATTACGAACCAGAGTCTCTGCTTCGCCTGCCGCTTCTAAAGCATCCGTCTGAGCTTTGAGATCTTGGAGTTTGCTATCCAAGTTTAGTAGCTGGATATCGCCATCGAGATGCTCACTCTGGAGATAGGGAGAGTTGTCTAAACTATCAGGGGCAGAAATAGACTGATGAGGGCCAGGGCCAGAAGACGGATGATGAGGAGGACGAGGATGATGGCTATTGTTCTTTTCTTCATAGTTGACAGCTCCAGGCGCCAGGCCCCCAGATGTGTAGGCCCCAACATCGAAAATATGTGACAAGGCATGACTGGAGGTCGTGACGGCTGTTTCGGGAACCGCCAGCAGGCCTGCTCTAGAGTCAAAAGACTGTCGACTATGGGACTCGGTATAATGTCCGTCGTCGCTGTTGCTGTCATCATCATTGCTATTGTTGTTAGGATTGTCATATTTGTCGTCGTCTGAATCCTGTACAGTGGAGCTTCGATTGTACAAGGTATTTGCCAGAGTGGTCATTTGCAGAACTTCCGAGTCGCGATGTTTGGATGGGATATAAGTGGGTGGTTTATGAGTGAAATAATCGCCGTCCGACGACGACGACGCTGGAGCGGTAGTGTGGATTCCAGTGAATGACGGACTACCAGAGTTGTTTCCAGCCGATGTTGGTAGATGGATACTTGTGCCTCTGTCGTGGTCGTGGACAATAATAGGCGGACTTATCAAGGGAGATGCGAGAATGCGTTTCGACGAGTTGGGAACGGGCCGTAGTTTGAAAGCCTGAGATCTATCGGGAATACTAGGAAAAGGAATTGTCTGTGAGCTGGTGGAGTCGTCGTCGTCAGCCGAGCTGCCACTGGCACTTTTAGAACTGAGCTTGCGTTCATCGCCATTGGGATAGTGAATCACACTAGACAAAGGGTTGTTATCGGCCGGAAAGCGGACTCGTTGGTTTCTCAGTTTCGATCCTGGTTTGGCACCACCACCTGTCGGGGTAGATACTTTGGAGTTGGAGCTGCTGGTGTCATTGCTATTGCTATTGCTATCGTACGCAGTCGTTGGAGGTGGCGAAGGAGACATTTTGTCGCGAAAAGACATGTAGAAAAGTGGCAACCGAGACTATGTAGCGATGCCCTACTTTAATAATATGTTTCCTTGTTTCATTTAATGTTCTCACGGATATTCAGCATGAAAAAAGCTTAAAACAAGCAGTTGCTGCGGTGTTGAGGGAATGTCTCTTGTACAATGTGTCTCAGTATTTTCCGTCTATCGAGAGAAATGGCTATGAGTAGAACTATCACACGGTCCAAATTAGGTTATATAAACAAGATCGGTCGAACGGTGTGAGAGAAAAAGATAAGATTACGAACCAATATTGATTTCGAGAATGCATGCAAGGGCACTGAATTTCATGTCAAAGACGGATGCAGCGCTTGTTTAAACGGTACACCTAAACGCAAAAAGTCATCCAATAGAACGAACCAATATAAGTAACACGAAATCAAATAAATGGTAGTAGATTGGTGGAGAGGGGTGGATATATAGCCAGTAGCAATTAAAGTGAGCATCATCTACGTCACCTTACTTGTCCACAAGCGGGCGGACGCACGGGGGTCGCTCACAGAGCACACTCAGAGGGCACACACAGAGGGCACACACAAAGCGCGATCATGGAGGATCGCGCTCATGGAGAGCGCAGCAAAACAAGAATTCTATCGAACTTAAATTGTTCTCCACCACTACTGCACGGTAACAGGGATACAATCGAGCAGACCGGTTCTTCTACTGCTTCTGGCAGCATCTCGCAGAAGCAGACCAAAAGGTAATGCAGCCACCACCAGTTCTTATAATAGTAGTGGTGAGTCGGGAAAGTTGCCCGGAAAGGCGATATTGCGCCACCAACATACGATCAAACAGGTCAAATGGTAAAGAGTACAGAGAGAGGAGCGGTGATTGATTTACTGATTTATTTATTTATTATTTCTGGTGTTTATTTATAAATATATGCAGGAACAGCCCCTGCATAAACCCCTGCCGCTATCAGCGGACGGGATGCTTATCGTGCGACCATGATCCATGGAAAATAAAATTAGGTTCAAATAGATTACACTCGTGTTTTCAGTGTTTTTATTTCACCCGTCGGGCAAAGTTCAGCTCTCGATGGCGCTGTTTGATCTCGTCTAGTGAAGGAGGACCCGTGGGTTGTCTCCAGGGAATCTCATAATCACTAGAAGCCCCCGAGCGATTACTAGCTAATCCACTAGCACCTCGAGAACTGGCATTAGGAGCATTAGACAGAGGTGGCGCAGTGCCGTACACGGTGGATGTTGACAGCGAAGAGGCCTTACGGTGACCACGACGAAACGATGGCGACGATGACGGGTTGGATGTAACTGGTGGAGAGAACACATTAAGGCTCGGGGTGAGCGGTCGGCCGTATGCTTGATATTGTCCATAGCCTGCAGAGGTTTGATTTAGGCCATAATTGTGAACTTGGCCTTGGTTGGCATTACGATGTTGGTTGTTTACTTGGTGATTATGCTGATTTTGAAGACCAGAGTCTGACGAATTAAAAAATAGTGACGATCGAAAAGAAGACGATGATAGAGGTCGTACCGGTAGAGAAGGGCTCGAGGGTCTATTGAACAGTCCTGGAGGCTGTTGTTGATGCTGTTGCTGATATGAAGGAGAGAATTCGGGCACATAATCTGAGAATGAGCTGGTGTCGATTCCAGAAAAACTATTAGAATATCCATGCGAATGAGGGTAGTAAGATGATGATACGGATGGACTGGGCGAGGAAGAAGGCGAAAATACAGCCGAATACTTGTTACCAGAAGAAGATGTTCGGCTATGGCCACGATTATACGTTCCTGTTAGATTAGGAGGAGGCGATGCGAAGCCAATATCCAATGAAGCCATTGTCGAGTCCAGGGCGTCTAAACTGGGTGGCAAGTTTCCTATGGCAGGCATTCCTGGAGAATTGGAGATGGCGGCGGCAGCAGCAGCGCTCATTGAAGGGCTGCCAGTTCCATTTGGCGAAAGGCCGTAGGCAGCAGCAGCAGAAGACATGGCAGCTTGAATCCGCTGCTGTTGCTGAGATATCAACATACTCGTAGCAAGCAGTTCCTGCTGTTTAGCATACAAGGCCGCGTAGATGCCATTATCACCTATATTATTATTAGAATTGTTGGAGGGAGCAAAGTCTAGAGATCCAGGAGTACCGTATCCATTAAAGGAAGGCGAGGCCGGCGGAGTCGCCTGGCCGCGATTATGGCTCTGGCTCTGTCTCCTCTCTCGTTCTCTCTGTCGCCTATCAGTAGCAGATCTCAGACCCGCCACCAAAGCAGCTCGTGGCGAAGGCGTAGAAGAGCTCATCAATCTCTTATTATCAGCCACATCCGGAATCCGAATAGGAGTTGGTCTAGACGGTGGAGGTGGCAATTGACTTGAATCATTCACCAAAGTCCTTAGACTTGGAGTGGTGGACGTGGACGCTGCCGGTGCCGGATCCATTGTGGACAATGCAAAAATTAACAATCAACGATGGAAACTCAACAGGTGTCTTGAAACAAGCCCACAATCCAGTGCAGCTGAGACAAACCCGATACTGATACACAACAAAACGAGAATCAAACAAACCAGTATCAACTTTTTGTCAACTTTTTTTTTTTCAACCGTCACGGAACCAACCCACCAAAACGGTTGCCAAACAACTAATTGCGAAAAACGAAAGTTTACGTTTACGTTCCAGGAGATGCCAAAGTTAATTCATCTCCAAGTGGTTATTATTGTAATATTATTATTGAAACTGATTTATTTTTCCATGACGCTGAACGGCTAGGCAGCCAGCCAGGCCGTCTGGCCGTCGTGAGCCAGCCGTCGCCGTACATCTGGCCCACCGTACGGCTGGCCAGACGCGTTTCCCCTGAGTAGGCCTCTACCCCTGAGTACCCCTGAGTACCCCTGAGTACCCCTGAGTAGCTAGGCCAGGGTCGTGAAGACCCTGAAGACGCAAGCGGGGCTCACGATGTATTGATCTAGAAGACATGGTATTAACAGGAAATTGGAGAGCCGTATATTGACTCGTATGCTAAGAGGGCAGGCGACAGCAGCCATATACACTCTATCTAATACTACCAATCGTCGTCGGACTGTTCATCGCCATCTTGTGGTTTGTCAGCCTGTGAAAACTTGAGAATGGACGAGGGTTCGCTTGCGCGGCCTGAACTGGCTCGTATAACCCCTGCCGAGGCAAGCAGTCGCTCGAGAACATTAATGTCAAAATCGGTCGTTCCACCTCCGAGCTGTTCGAACCCGATCAGTCGTATGGACTCGTGGCCATTAACGAATCCCATCACACAAGGCAGCACGCGCACCCCGAGTCTGCCCACGAGAAAACTGGCGTCCACCGCATCGATCTCGAGAAATCGTGTCTCCAAATGCCGGCTGGCCAGGTTCTACTCCAACAGTTAGTACCACATCTGCTCGCGGAGCGAGCCCAACGGGTCTGGGCAGCGCCCAGCCGCCGGAGGCAGAGCCCCCACCCCAAATACACACCTGTAGCTTACTGGCCATTACTTTACACCGCTGGAAATCCGCGTGCGAGAAGTGCACTATCGACAGTCCGGTCGTGGTGGTGATGTCCAGCACCTCCTTTTCCGACGTCACATGTGTGACCACTCCATAACCCTTGTCCACATTCCGTTTCGACGTCGTCATTCTGGCCGTCTGTTAGTACTTCCCCGCTCCGCATCCACATCCACATCCACATCCAACCTACATTTGTTGCAGCTCCTGCTTGCGCTGCTCTCGGTACCCAGCAAACGCCTCTGCGTCGTCCAGCAGGTCCAGAAACTCGTCATCGTCCACGTCTGCCTCAGCGTGCTCATTCTCGTGTCCGCCGTAGTGCGAGGCCACCACCTGCTCCTGGTACGCGTCAGCCAGATACTCCCTGGACATTGCAAACACCCACTGCCAACTCACTCGCCCACGAACCTCGCTGCAGCCCAAATCCACGCTTCGCGTACGGCACGGCTGGGCTCCGGCCCTGGGCCCGGGGCCCGGGGCTCTGCCTCCGGCGGCCGGGCGCTGCCCGGACCCATTTGTGCTCGCTGCGCGAGCGGCGAGGAGCGAATGGCATC
>JAJMIG010000008.1:0-147872 GCA_030583365.1 Sugiyamaella japonica
GCCTCCGGCGGCTGGGCGCTGCCCAGACCCGTTGCTCCGCTGCGCGGAGGGCTGGGAGCGTGTGGGTGAGTGGGTGAGTGGGTGGTGGGTGGTGGGTGTCTTAGAATGGGGAAGCGAGGGAGCGTCTCGTTCCAGGCGGAACCCGTTCGTGTCTCACCGGGAACTGCCTTGCCGTTTCTGCCGTGCAAATTTGGGAAGCATGTCGAGCAGTCATGCATTCCTCTGCCAGGTACCTAGGTTCCATGCGTGCTTGTGTGCCTGCCGAGTCCAAGCCCCGTTCCTCATCTCCCGGGTCATGGGATGGCCCTCCGCCGGTCCGTAGGCTGCCTGCTTCAGATCCGTTGCCATTTGAGGTCGCCGTTAGGGATGACGCATATCTTTAATCGTCTATCTTTTAAAACCTGCCGATACCCCCTGAATCCGTTCTGCCTGTGACACCAAGCAAACGGTAAGTGTAAAGTGTAATGTACTTACCATATTGCTGGTCAAGGTAATTTCCGTAACAGTCGCTCTCATCGTATACATTCACATAGCTTAAGTTATACCGTTAGCTCTGACTGACTCATAGACTGTGCTCATGTTGACAGAACCTTATCAAGCCTATCGGCCAGGGCGCGTGAATGACGCAATTACACCCCCATATCTCCTCCACCCCTCCTTCTGACCTGAGCTCTGTGAACAACATGACATCTGATCACTATTACTCTTGAACGGCTTTCGGCTAGCCCAGCTATACTATGTCTAACAGGACTAACGTCTTCAACTCCAGACCGAAACTGCGTTGCAGCACCCCAGATACCACGTGAATATCGTTACAAGCTAACTCTAAAGGTGTTTCCAAACAAACCTTAATGAGTCTACATGGATCGCCTTCTCATCAGAGTCATCGTCGTTATCACTGTCACTGTCACGAGCATAAATATACATATACGTATACATATACACAGATTCCTTTCATCCGATAACGCATGTTTTACGAAACAAATAATATCTCATAAATAATTCATTGTACACACTCTAATATGATGATGACTTTGTTGCTTCGGTTGACTGTATTCTGTATTCGCTGACTACTGCTAGTGCTACATGTTACTCCACAACACTCGTACTACGGTAGCGTAGAGCCTTTTGTGGTCTGAGAAATATAGATATTTAGCTCTTCACTTTGTTACTCCACGTACACTAGACAAACAAACTAATCGCGACGGCACAATCTGGTGGTACCACTGGTCGGTCTAATTAACATGTAAGATCCTTGAGTGGTACTAGCATACTAGCATTTAGCATATACCACTTGTATTGAATATTCACACACCATTTATTTCCAGTACATGAGTCATGTCAGAGTACACTGGAACATCCCCACCCCCCAGCCAACAAAACCACCAATCACTCAATCACTCAATCACTCCTTCATGGCCTGTCTACCACTACCCCTGAAATTGCCTTGTCAGTATTAATCAGATCCGTCTCCACGCCGCGCATCATTCCCATCCTTGTAACCGCCCCGAGCAAGTGAATATTTCACACGAAATATTTCGTTCAAAATGTCAATAAAAACATCTGAACCGACTAGTCAATGTCGACCCAGTAGCCAGTTCAATTGTGTACAGGCTGTAAAATCTTACTGTTTTGCCGGTCGCAATCCTTGATCATCGGCTGTTTCATAATTTGCATATCCTTCACACTCCAGAATGTATCCGGCCATTACCAAACAACTGTCTGCTCCTCTAGCACGCAAGCCTGCCACCATGGGCATCGGCAACCCAGTCAGCACCGCTCCGCCCAGCGCGCTCGCCAACATCGGCACAATTCGAATCTCCGACCTGAAAAAGAAGTCCGACGACGCGTTACAGCTCGCCAGCGGGTTCATCGACACATATCTTGAGCGCGATCTGCGATTTCCCGACCTCGAGAAACTGTTGGCTCGTGAGTACCGGGACACACGCCTCCGGCGGCTGGGCGCTGCCCAGACCCGTTGCTGGAGCTGCGCTCCAGGGCAGAGAACCCATTGCGTGGGAGCTCTGGAGCGAAGCTCCAGCAACGGGTCTGGGCAGCGCCCAGCCGCCGGAGGCGCCAGCCGTCAGCAGAACTAACCACAGCAGAGTCAAACACCGGGTCTCAGTATGTGTTTTCAGAGTCTCCGGCCGATCTGGGAGCGCTGGTGCCGTTTGTGAGGTCCGAGGTCATTAATATACCCGACAGTATATTTGACCAGTACAACCAGACAGAGTGTTATACTAGGATGGGAATGTTTCCTTCTATTGATAGAGCGTGGATCACGGTGGATAACCGTCTGTATCTGTGGAATTATAAGAACGGGAACGACTTCAGCACGTTTGATGAGCTGGATCATACGATTCTGGCCGTGAACCTGGTCAAGCCGAAACCGGGGGTATTTTTGGACACCATTAACTATCTGTTGGTGCTGTGCACTCCGGTTGAATTGTATATTCTCGGAGTCGAGTATAATGCCTCCAAGAGCACAATTGAGTTCCATTATAGCGGTATCAACGTATCGACCAGCGGGCTTGATGTGGACCAGTTGGTGGCCAGCGAAAAGACCGGAAGAATCTTCTTCAGCGGTGCTAATGACGGCGTGAACCTCTGGGAAGTCACGTATACCAACGAGGACACATGGTTCAAAGGCAAGTGCTCGAAGATATGTCACACCAGATCAGGCCTCGTAGCGGCCTTGACCCCTAGCTTTTCTTTGCCGGCCGTTCCTTTTCTGCCAACAATAGATGTATCAAAGATCAAAGAGCCGTTAGGTCTGGGGTCCAATGTCCCGCCTGCCACAATCATTAGTATGCAGATCGACGATACTCGAGACCTGCTTTATACCTTGTCTTCGACGTCTACGATCCGGATTTATCATATTCCTGGTGGAGGCCAGACCGCCACTCTTGCATTAACCTATACATTACCACAGATTCTATCGAATTTCCAGATGGCGAGCTCTGATTCTCGTAGTACGACTGCCGCTGCCTCCAAGTCTCTTAAAATCGTATCTCTACAAGTCATCAAGGCGTATCAAAGTACCCTATTCCATCTGGTGGCAATTACTTCGGGTGGATTTCGCTTGTACATCAAGGCTGGTCGTCAGTACGGTCTTAATGTAAATGGCAAGCCCCCAAACACCATCCAGGTCGTTGGTTATAGACCTCCACCAGTCAGTGAGGTCTCCGGCACCAATCCGGATGGTACTCTGAACAAACCAGTGCCAGTTGTGGATGCAGCCAGGCCTCAGTCCAAGATTTTTGAGCCTGGCCATTTCTTTTGCGTTGTTCCTGATGAGGCCAATTCCGGTGGAGACAAGATCTTTGTTTCCTCGCTGGATTCGGGTAGAGTCATTCATATTTTAAACCAGCCAAACTCGGTTCCTACATACAGTGAGAACGCGTGCTTTCTTGAGGTCGAGGGGTTCGTGCAGGCTGTCGAGCTGCTGACTCCTCCTTTCAGACCCAGCTCGAGGCCAGAAGGATTTCTTAATGAATGCGCTGCTCAGTATAGTCTGCCTCCTCCACAGGTAGCCATTTTAACCAATACTGGCATTTACATCTTCACTC
This sequence comes from Sugiyamaella japonica, assembly GCA_030583365.1. Classification (NCBI taxonomy): domain Eukaryota; kingdom Fungi; phylum Ascomycota; class Dipodascomycetes; order Dipodascales; family Trichomonascaceae; genus Sugiyamaella; species Sugiyamaella japonica. The sequence goes on from JAJMIG010000008.1 coordinate 3,570, forward strand.
GTAGACTTCCGTATCAGATTTTCGAGAACTTGGTAGGTTTAGATGTCAAGTCGTACTTTGATGCGTATGGAAGGACTGAAACATGTGCAAGTGCTCTGAGTATCGCTTCCAGGTCGATTGGGCCTATCTCATCGTCGGCCTCTTCGCTGGCATACACCAGTAGAGAGACTGCTACCAACATTTATATCGAGATTGGAGGCCGTGCTCATCTACGATACGATGACGAAAGCACCTATGCCATGGTCAGGTCTACTGGCAATAATAGCACGGTGGGCAATGAAATCATCCGCCTTAGTGGTCGGTTTGATGGATTAGCTACATACATGTCACGAACTATCCGCGATTTATGGCACAACCAGGTGTTCAAAGTGTCCAAACCGTCGCCTTCGTCCAGCTTACAGGTTTTTTCTCTTAATAACCCCAGGAAAGCACTTGAGACGGTGCAAATGACTTTAATGGGCATTGCCGACTTTCTCGATCGCAATCATGCCTTTATTGAAGGGTTATCGGGAATGCCAGATAGCTTTATTGATTCTGGTCTGTCGTCAAGAGCAGACGAAATCTCGCTTCAAGCAGAACACCGGGGTCTAAATGCACTGGTTAAACTGATTAAGTCATGTCAAGAAGGTCTAGCGTTTTTATTACTATTGCATGATGAAACGGCCCATGCTGCCGATGGACTTGAAGCTGTCATGAGCTATCTGCCGAATGAGCTTCGTGACAAAATGGCAAAGTTGACTTATAAACAGTTTTTCACCACTCCAGAAGGTACCGAGTTGGCCAAGGAGTTGGTGACATGTCTTGTTAATAGGAGCATTAGCAAAGGCGAGTCGGTGGATTCAATGTCAAGAGTTCTCCAGGATAGATGCGAAAGTTATTGCTCAAGTAGCGATGTTCTTATTTATAAGGCGCTTGAGGATCTTCGTAAGGCCAAATCTGTCGGAGAAGCGGATGTTGAACAGCGAATGCAGAGCTTATATGATAGTGTGCGGATGTTCAAAAAAGCTGCTGCAAGTATTCAACTGGACAGCTTGAAAGAAGCCATCAGCGAGTATGTTGGACTCAAGTATTATTCAGGGGCTATTGAAGTGGCACTCTCGGTTGCCATAGTTAGCGACAAGGGCAATTTAGCACTGGGTTATCTCCATGATGGTAAACCTCCAGGGGACCCTCGTCAAGTTGCGTATGACTCTCGACTGCGAATTTATAACTTGGTGTTTGAAGTATTGGATATTGTGGATGAAAAGGCCCAGCTATCTTCGTCATCTGATCCGGTCATTGACGCCAGTAGTAACCGCCTTTCGACGTTGCTACCTCAAGATGAACGAGCGAGACAGGAAGCCTATAGTATATGCTTTGAGTGGCAAGATGAAGTATTCCATTCCGCTTTCTACGACTGGTTTTACTCAAAGGGTATTGAAAGCAGATTGCTGGATGTCAATACTCCATACATTCTCCCTTATCTGGAAGCGAATGCTAAAACCAACCTGGCCATTGCTGATTTGTTATGGGTTTATTTCCAGAAACGAGGCGACAACTATTCTGCTGCCCAGGTGTTGTTCAGCTTGGCAAAGGGAGATTTCGACATTTCTTTAAGCAACCGACTGGAGTTTTTATCACGAGCAAGAGGATATTGTAACGCCGACGGTCCTCCAGGTCTTCGATCAGCCATGACTCTGCTTGGAAACTCGATTCAGGAATACTTGGATATTGCCAGTATTCAAGATGATATTTTACAGAGCATTCGTGAAGACGCGCGGTTCACTGACGACAAGCGTGAAGAGGCAATTTCCATGTTGGATGGCAAGCTTCTGAATGTCAGTCAGTTGTTCAATGATTTTGCTGACCCGCTTGGATACCACGAGATCTGTTTGGTCATATTCCAAGTGACAGACTATAGAGGACATGATGAAATCACCAAAAGCTGGCAGAGACTAATCAATTCGTCGGCCCCAGAAACAGAAGGTGAAGCTGATGACGAGTCCAGTAACTACGAGCAGGTGTCTTCAGCTGTACAGCGACTTGGCCAACAGTTTATGAACGCCGAGTTTGTGTTCCCAACTGACGTGCTAGTGCCAATGCTCGAGACGTACTCGCTTGAAAGAGCGCCTAATGCACCTCGAGGGTGGGTCATTGACACATTTCTCAATGCTGGAGTGCGTAGTGAGACGTTATATGCCCTGCTGAGCGATCTTTTAGAACGCAAGGAGTATCCGTTTGATGATAAACGGGGTTATGAGCGGCTGGCCATGGATCTTGCCTATCTTCTGACCCGATGGTCGTCTGAGACCCGTGGCCGTACAATCTCTCATATTGTGAACCGAGATGACATTGAAAAGCTAAGAACCGTCATCCCACAAAAGGAGTATGCAGAAATCCTAAGACGATTACGTTGATTGTATTGATAATTATATAATTTATGTGAGCGAGCACATTTGGTGACACTTCACCGGTAGCAAGTCACACCCTCACCTTGATGGTCCTCGCTTATCAATCATGGAGTTAGTTGCCAGCGGAGGCCGAAGATCAGGCGATTGACAAAAAGCTATGAAGCCAGTGTTCTGATGGAACTGCACGTGACTGTTGCAATTATATCCAGTATTGACGTGATTATAGGATATTAGCTTGGTGAACAGGTCTAATATATATATAGCTATAGATATACAATGTAGTAGGGGTCGGAAATAGTAGCTGCAACTGTAATTATTGATACAATGACAAGTTTGGCTTCGCGAATCCAGTCTATTGCCTCTTCCACTTACTCTGGGAACTCCAAGCAGGACGAGGTCAAGCAGTCGCTTAGATTCCCTAATTACGCTCCTGGCTGGGATCCTAATGAAAAGTTTCCTCCCTATGAGGTTATTGATTTCGAGGATAAGGGCCACAAGGCGCACCCGCAACTGAAAAACTTGTTTCCCAACGGCTTGCCCGAGTCCGAGGAGGATTTGAGAGCTTCGACTTCAAAGAAGATTGTCAAGTTTGGCTATTCAGTATCTGAATTGACCCCGAAATTCGGATCTGAAGTGCGGGGCATTCAGCTTTCTCAATTGACTGATGAAGCTAAGAACGACTTGGCTAGATATGTTGCCGAGCGAGGTGTTGTAGCGTTTAGAAACCAAGACTTTCGAGAGCTGCCCATTGAGCAGGCCCTGAAATGGGCAGAGTATTTTGGTAGACAACATATTCACCCTACTTCTGGGTCTCCAGAGGGATTTCCTGAAGTACACCTTGTTCATCGGCCTCCTGGCAATAGTACGTATCAGAGTTACTTTGCCAAAAATATCTCCTCCACTGCCTGGCATTCGGATGTCACTTATGAGCTCCAGCCTCCTGGCACTACCTTTCTAGGTATCTTAGAACTGCCGCCTAGTGGAGGAGACACGGTCTTTGCTGATACAGAGGAGATTTACAATCGATTATCACCCGAGTTTCGTTCGCGCTTAGATGGATTGAAGGCCGTTCATTCCGCTCATGAGCAGGCCCAGCAAGCTGTTGACAGAGGCGGAGTGGTTAGAAGACAGCCTATTGCGACTCCACATCCAGTCGCCCGTACCCATCCAGTAACTAAAAGAAAGAGTATTTTTGTCAACCATCAATTCACAAGATACATTGAAGGTTTTAAGACCGAAGAGTCGGAATATCTATTGAATTTCCTGTACGATGTGATTGGCAAGAGTGTGGATACTCATGTTAGAGTCAAGTGGGAGGATGGAGATGTGATTGTTTGGGACAATCGAAGATCCGTTCACTCGGCCCTGCTTGATTTCGACAACCACCAGCGTCATGCGTTTAGATACACCCCACAGGCGGAAGTTCCAGTAGAGTAAAACAGAACAGCAGGGCAATCACAAGTAATTACAAGTTGTGACAGTCGTACATGATTACTTTTATATATTGATAAATGTCTTACATCTCCTACAGATCTACTCTGCTCGCAGCGAGCTCTCCGCGAAGCGGAGCAACGGGTCTGGGCAGCGCCCAGCCGCCGGAGGCGCACCAGGGTGGAGACATGTTTCTCAACGCTGGTCGACCGCTATAGTCCAATTCAACGACGATTTCCCCAATTGCCAATGACGATGTGTCAGAGTCGTATCGTGGAGGAAACTCGCAGGTCCTGTGCATAACGGCAGGCGCAATAATACGATTAGGCACTGTACGGCCCCGCCCCCTATGCGAGTGCCCCTCCTATTTCTGCACGGCTAAGGTGGAGATCTGCCGTCAACGTGACCGACCTGAACCTGATATCTTAGAGGCCAGAGTAGGAGCAAAGGCCATTGTCCATTTGTCGTCGACACTTGGAGGTATATATATATTGAAAATCCCATTGAAATCCTATTGGTTAAAAAGTGAAGGGATCATTGTGAGTATTAATTTTGGTGTAGTGGTTGGTGTAGTGGTTGGTGTAGTGTTAGTTGGTATGCTGGCCCATATCCAGCTTTTAGCTAGGTAAACCCGTCTAACATACAGATGTCTATACCATCAGAACAATACGCTCGGTTTAATGAGCAGCCAGTGCCCGTCAAGGTACAGAAACTCTACGAGGGCCGAATCCGCCAGTTCATTGATACTGGTGGTGACTATCATACCCTGAACCTTCCCAACTTCTACGACCGGGCCCGAAACTCCAGTACTGATTATGTGAAATTAGAGGTTTATGACGTTCCTAATCTTCAAAGACCATCGTTTAAGGACGCCATCAAAAATGCCAAGTGGCATAAGGCGTCCAAGGGCAACTCGTTTGGCCCCTCTTGGAGTACTCATTGGTTCAGAATCAATATCCGGATCCCCAGTGACTGGAAATATGCAGAACAATTGCTGTTTGAATGGAATTGTGGTAACGAAGGAATGATATATACTAATGAAGGGCAAGTGGTAGTAGGACTAAGTGGACAGGAACGACGAGAATGGATTGTGCCCAAGGACTGGCAGTTGGACGGCAAATGGCACCAATTCTATATCGAGACAAGTTGCAACTCAATGAGCGGCAATAATAGTCCTCCAGACCCAAACAAATATTTCCGTCTCGACACGGCCGACTTGGTATTCCCTCATTTGGATGCCCGGGCGCTCTACATTGATTTCTGGATCATTGGCGATGCTAGTAGAGAGTTCCCTGGTGACTCGTGGCAGAAACATAAAGCCAGAGATATTTTGAATCAAATCGTCGATACGTTTGACCGTAAGAATCCAGACGAGTCGATTAAAAAGTGCCGGGAAATTGCCAAACAATATATTGGCAATGAAGTCGACTCTACGGACGTTTATAAAACTAATAACAGGGAACCTGTCTACGGTATTGGTAACTGTCATATTGATACTGCTTGGCTGTGGCCTTTTGCTGAAACACACCGTAAAATCGGTCGTTCTTGGGCCACTCAGCTTGATCTGATTGAAAGATATCCAGAGTATACTTTTGTTGCTTCCCAAGTTCAGCAGTTTAAATGGTTATCTGAAGACTATCCAGATCTTTTTGGACGGATCAAGGAGGCTGTCAAGGGAGGTAGATTCATCCCTATCGGTGGATCGTGGGTCGAAAGTGACACAAATATGCCAAGTGGAGAAGCCATGATTAGACAATTTCTATTAGGACAGCGCTTTTATCAGCAACATTTTGGAATGAAGACAAAGACATATTGGCTTCCTGATACTTTCGGCTATAGTCCTCAGATTCCTCAGCTGTGCCGCCTAGCAGGAATCGATCGGTTCTTGACCCAGAAACTCAGTTGGAACAGTATCAATAGCTTTCCCCATTCAACGTTTAATTGGGTTGCACTTGATGGATCGCAGGTTGTTTGTCATATGCCACCCAACAATACCTATACATCTCAAGCCCATTTTGGTGATGTCTCGCGCTCGTTGCGCCAGCACAAGAACCTCGATGTTGACCAGCGCGGGATGCTCCTTTTCGGCCACGGTGATGGTGGTGGCGGTCCAACTGCAGAAATGCTGGAGAAGCTTCGTAGATGCCGTGGCCTATCCGATACCGTTGATCTACTTCCAAGAGTCAAATTGGGCAAGACTGTCGACGAGTTCTACGATGATATTCTCGCCAACACCGACAATGGTAAAAAGTTAGTGTCTTGGGTAGGAGAGCTCTATTTTGAATATCACCGAGGAACGTATACTACTCAGGCTGCCATTAAAAAGGGCAATCGAGTTTCCGAGATCATCATGCATGACTTGGAGTTCCTGGCTACTTTGGCGTCTTTAAAGAACAAGGATTATATCTATCCTACCAAAAAAATCGACGATCTCTGGGAGGACGTGTGCTTGAACCAGTTCCATGATGTATTGCCTGGCTCTGGTATCGAGATGATCTATGATGATGCTAGAGCTATCTATCAACACATAGCAGAAGAAGGCGAAAAACTCGCCAAATGTGCTTTGGATGCTCTTGGGATTTCGACTCATTATATTCCAGGTCACTCGATTGGTGCTTTGAATACTCTTCCATGGGGTCGAAATGAAGTTATTGCTGTTCCTTTGGACAAGGTTGCACGCGAGATCAGTGCTTCTACTGATGTAATTTCTCAGGTGAATGCGGATAAGGCATTTATACGTTTCCACGCCCCCGGTACTGGCATAGCTGCTCCCATTGGTGTTGCTTCTTCAGCTACTATTCCACATGCTACAGCCAAGGAAATTAGACGAGGAGTGTTTGTGCTCGAGAATGATAAACTCCGGGCCACTATTGAAAAAGGTGTTTTGACCAGTATCTGGGACCATGAAACGGAAAGAGAATTGATCCCTTCTGGTTCTACTGGTAATCAGTTTGTTATTTTCGATGACCAATGTCTCAGCTTCCCTGCATGGGAAACGGAACTGTTCTCGCTTGATTCGAGAAAAGAACTATCTGCTGGCACAGTCAGGATCACTCAGAACGGCCCACTCCGTGCTGCCGTTGAGGTTGAACATGTTATCAGTGAACAAAGCCGTATCAAGACCACCATTTCTTTAGATGCCTATCAAAAGCCTTTGACTCCGTCTGCCAATGAGTTCCCAGACGTTTCATATTTGGAATTTGCTTGCGAAGTTGAGTGGCATGAGACTTATAAATTCCTAAAGGTCGAGTTTCCTGTGGATGTCCACAGTGATGTGGCCACCTATGAAACTTCTTATGGATGTCATAAACGACCTACTCACTACAACACTACGTGGGATATTGCCAAGTTCGAGGTCCCTGCTCATAAATGGGCTGATCTCAGTGACTACTCGTATGGAGTCAGTTTGATCAATGATAGTAAATATGGCTATGCTATTCATGGCAATGTGATTCGGTTGTCATTGTTAAGGGCGCCAAAGTCTCCCGATGCACATGCTGACATGGGTAGTCACCAGTTTAGATATGCTTTATTGCCTCACAAGGGCGGCTTGAGTCCTGATGTCGTTCGAACTGCCTACAATTTCAACCATCCTCTGGAGATTGTCTATCTGCCAAACAATCAAGAAAACAGACTAGATGATGATGACGTTATGGCTGTAGATGAATATTCTGCTCCTGACCGCAAGGGTGACGCGGCCCTGCGTACGTTTGTTTTGGAAGGCGACAAGAGTCTTGTTATGAGTGCCGTTAAACGATTTGAAGACGATGAAGACGTCTCGCGTGGACTGTTGCCGGTCCGTGGAACTCCCGGACGAAAGAGCGTAATCATTCGTGTTTATGAGTCTCTTGGTGGAAAGGCCAGAGGGTATATTATCAGCAAGATGCCCATTGCCCGTGTTTATAAGACGAGTATTCTTGAAGATGATGAAGAGCCTCCACTTGATATCCTCAGCGGTGTTGATGGTGATAAGGTGCCTATTGAGCTGCGGGCGTTTGAAATCGCCACGTTCAGAATCGAACTTGTTGAATAAATTCTTACCTATATTTAAGCCCAGGCCCATATTATCTATTGTTTTTACCAATGTTTTTGTTTGTTTTCTGTCAATGTATTATGATATATATTGATTTATATTTCTCCATCTATCTATACCATTATCCAGTTCCTCTGGTGAATAGCAATCGCAGATACCTTGCTATGTGGTTGGACTACGACGTACTCTGTTTGCAATTATCCCTTGACAGTCTATAACATATCAATTCAGTCACAGGCTGAGAAATCCTTTGGTCAGTCTTCTCTGCTGCAGGTTGATGCTGCAGAAACGGTCAACGGTCAACGGTCAACGGTGAGCGATCTGCATAGAAAATATCTGCCAGATCAATTCTACCGCTGCGCGCTTGTTTCATACTCTTATCTTTTCAACAACTGTGACAGAATGATTGCTTCTGAAGAAGATAAAAAGTTTATGAAACTTGCCATTAAACAGGCCAAGATTAGTGAGTACTGTCGTTGTCGTCGTTGGCACATGGAACCAACTAACCCACATTGTCAGGCTACAATGAAGGAGGAATCCCGATCGGGGCTGTTCTTGTCGCTGAAGATGGCAAAGTTCTAGGCGCGGGCCACAATCAAAGAATCCAAAAGGGATCACCCATTCTTCACGGAGAGATGGACGCCTTAGAAAACGCTGGCCGATTGAAGGGTGAGGCGTATAAAGGAGCTACCATGTACACCACGTTGAGTCCTTGTTATATGTGTACCGGAGCCTGTTTAATGTACGGTATCAAACGGGTTGTAATGGGGGAAAACGAAACGTTTATTGGCGGAGAGGATCTTCTGAGGTCCAAGGGAGTCGAGGTAATCAATGTCAAATCAGGCCAGTGCAAGCGCCTGATGGACAAGTTCATTAAAAAGGCACCAAAGGAATGGTACGAGGATATCGGGGAACCAGAAGACGAAGACGATGGAGAGCCTGCTGAGGATGTACCAGAGGATCTGGACTCGGAGGGATCGGATAAAGAGCAGAATTAGATCACGCGAATAGAATATATTAGTATATCAGGAGGTGCTTCGCCTCCGGCGGCTGGGCGCTGCCCAGACCCGTTGCTCCGCTTCGCGGAGGTTCCGTGACGGTGGCCCAGTGCAACGGCCCTCCGCGAAGCGGAGCAACGGGTCTGGGCAGCGCCCAGCCGCCGGAGGCAGAGACCGGGCTCACCAGGCCCGTGCGGTCAGCAGAGGCGGCACCAGCCAGACTCATGGCATCGGCGTCTGTCCTGCTGGACCTGTCCGACATGCCACAACAGATGACAAGCTGTTTCGCACGAATGGGAGAGAGGAACACCGGATGTTCAATGAAAGAAAGAGGAATCCCCAGTCCACAGTGTTATGGATGTAAAGATAAGATAAGATGTTGCTGAGCTAAAGATAACAATGTACGGCTGCGGAGTCATCCCAGAGGATATAGGTAGATCTGTTTTTTTAGGATTCTTATATTACGACAATTAGAAACCTATTAAACAAATCATTTCAAAGGGCTAGACTGATGATTACGAACTTTTTTTGGTCTGCTTTCACTGCTCAAGAGGAAATAATCAGGGGATATTGCACCTTAGGACTCTCATGCACTAGTTGAACTTTGGTTTCGCACAGTTATGTTCGAACAACTCGGGCAGTTGATGTCGTTTTCGGCGGGTGAATTTTTTGTTATATGGCAAGCTGCCGAATATACAAATATAAAACGATTCTCTAACGAAGGCTGCCATGGTATCCGACCACTATAGCGGTTGATGGGCTTTGATCTATTGTGTGCCTCTCCAAATAAAAATAAAAGCTGGATAATAGAGTTGGACACGTAGGCATTTTTGACCGTTTTGGAAGCTCAAGGGATTAGAAGATGGTCAAGATGGTTCGTCTGTTGCTAAATTTATAGTTCAAGTTGACAGGTAGGCTTGACATGTGCATAGTAATTTGACTATGCATGTAAGCATAATTTAAGTCTGCATGTGACAGATATGAATCGCGTCTGTAGCGCCCTACAACCGTTTCCGTCTGCGTTAATCCGGCTATGAGCTTACGGTCTGCCTGGTGTGTCGCCATCTATTTGATCATGTATTGTCTAGCACGTACTGTCTAGCACGTCGGTCAAGCACGCCGGTCAAGCTCGACTACTGTACAAGATCCAACTTCCCTCTCCATCAATCTCCAGAAGTCCCACTGGAAGTTCGATTTTACAGGGTCTAGCATAGAGTGCACTTCTAGAAGCAGACAGGTATGAGTAGCAGATAAAGCAAAAATAAATTAAAGTAGACACAACTATTATAGTAAATAATCTGTCTCAGATTGAATAAAAGGGATATTTATAATGATACCCACAGTACAAGCCATGTGTCACATTTGTGGTCCAAGTAGAGTATAGTGAATAACAATGGAATACTTTGAATCCTTTATACTGATGAGATTGATACTATCGGCCGAGATGACCTCTGTCGCAAGCTTTATGCTAAAATATCTGCCGGTACAAACTCAACCTGTTTATCGTTCCTAGTCTAGCATTGGTTTCAGCGTACACTTGCTAATGACTTTACTTTACAAACGTTTGGCCTCAAAGCGAATTGCTCGTCGATATCTGGAATTGCAGATCATGCACACACATGCATAACAACAGGCTGATTCATGCAAGGGCCAACCGTTAATCAATATACGCTACGGCTACCAATGAATCAAGGCACCTAACAGAGACCAATAGATGGCATAGACTACGAGGCTTGGGTGAGACAGCTAACGAGTGATCTGCTTAAATGACAATGCTTTGAATGTAATATATACCCAGTATATGAGACTCATACCTTAACAACCACTCCTTCCAGCAAAAGTAGTCTGTATCAACTGAAGAATATTCTAGAATATTCACATAATATTGTTAGCCTCGAAAACCATCAGTTTTGCACAGTTATTGATCTAGATGATTCTCTCTTTCTTCCTTTTTATTGAATCATATGACTTGTTTATGGCGTAAACCTGCTTATCTCTCTTATATGCTAATGTTAACGCCGCACCATAATATTTAGGCAGCAGCTGCTGTATCCGTTATATAAACAATCTATAAGCGTCCATCTTATCTAATTACACATACCACCTGTATTGTAAGTTTCTGGCGTTTTTCGAGCGTTTGAGAGTGAGTTTTTGCGCAACGCAGATATATTTCACAGCATTTCGAGACATATCCGAGCACCGGCTGTTGTTTTGCCTGTGTCTTTTCCGGGACTCAGGGACTGATCCGGTACAGACTTTGATATCCGTGCGTGGAGCCTTCTAGATTGCTATTGATATGGCTGCGGTTAGATTTTTCTGCTATAAACCGTGCTTCTATTCACCAGATAACAATAATCTATCTGTTTTCAATACTAACTGATAGTATCAATACTCTACCATAAAGTACCATATTATAAACGTACCGTGAGGCTGTTTGTGACAAATCAACAAGAACTTGTTGTCTGCGAATCCGAGAGAGATTATTAAAAAGGTGATTTGTCCCACCGACAACCACTAAAACATAACACTACGGCCAAGACTATATAAATAGGTTACAAAGGAACTGATTCCTTTTCCAAAAGAGCGTTGTTTAGTGGTTTTTCACTTTTTCAAAGCCTTCCAGATCATTCATTTCCCTCTAAACTAATGTCAACACAGATTTGATAAGTATTCTTATTATCGTTTACTTGTTTACATTGTGTTTTGATTATTTTTTTTGCTCTTGAATGATATTCTAATGATCAAAAAGAGAGTAGACTTGAAACAGCTCATCGTTCAACGAAATTACAAAGTTGACAAGCTGACGGTATAACACCGTCTTCGAGGTATTTGTTCTATACCTACCATATTACATTTCACTCTTATCTCGGCATCCGTGATATAATGAACGACAATAATAACAATCAGGGACGAGATTCTTCGCCCTCCGGCATCCAAACTCCTCCGGCTGGCAACGAGGAGACCTATCAGGCAAATGTCTATTACATCAACTATTCATTTTCGGGAACCGACAGTGCACTGGATGGCGGCAGTTGGTCCGAATTAGCAGGTCTATTCGGTATCAATAGTACTACTTCTAATAATAATAATGGCGAAGGAAACGATAACGGAAGCGTTGGAGCAAATGTTTGGAGAAATGTTGTCGCCCAGTATGGTGGAGCGGATGGCTCCGATGGCGGGGATCCGGCTACTGCAGCTGCCAATGAATTTGGCAATATTCTTCAAGGTTTCACTGGTGGTGACGTCAATGGTGCTAATAATTCGGGTACTGCTTCTACACCTGCGCCGGCTCCTGAAAGTGAAGGCACTGCCCCTTCGGCAGCTTCCTCTCGCAATGTCCCTCATAATCATCATCATCATCATACCGCATATCCCGCATCTGCCGCTGCCGACCGCACTGCCAACATCGACCGGTTTTTCCAGCGGCACCTGTTCAACAATACTGCCACAACTACCACTACAGTCAGTGCAAACGGCGATACTGTCTATTACACGAGTGGCACGGTACCTGTTGATATTCGCATCCCTATAGGAGCTGCTTTTTTTGGCCAGGATAGTGCCACCAGAAAGCCCAGGGCTTCGGATCGATCTGTAGCTAAGCTGAAAAATGTGGATTTATATTCATTACCAGAATCAGACAGAGCCTGTCCTATTTGCCTAGAAGATTTTGAAACGTTAGAGGATGGCGACGTGGCTATAGATGATAATAACTCCGAGACACGGCCATCAAGCACCAATGAGCCACCCAACATAACCGATGACGATCCTAGTGCATCTGTTCCGGAAGAACCTGTGGCGTCTTCTAATTCTGCATCGTCTGAAGATTCCAACAGATCCCATTATGCTCTTGAAATGCCCTGTAGCCATCGATTTGGTAGCAGCTGTATCAAGAAATGGCTGGCAACTTCAAACACTTGTCCATTATGTCGTACTACCGTTGAGAGTCAAGACGATTATCTGAGAAGTGTGGGTCAGGCTCCAGAAGCATCCAATCTGGGCCCGTCTAATATATTTGAGTTGATTTTCAATGTTATTCCTGGCGTGGTGAATCAGAGAAATAATGCTGCTGGAGACAACAACGACTCTGATACTAGTGATAATAACAGCTCCAGCAGCAGTAGCGATAACAGTAACAATAACAATAACGACGGTGGAAATGACAATAATGAGAGCGGTGATAATAGCACTCGCAGTGCTGACAGCGGAGGTCAGAATGTACCAAATAGTGATGGCCCTCGTTACAGGACCCGCTCGACATATGTGATTCCCACTGTGCCTGGTCCAGATCTCGCTCCTATTCCATCGCAGGCTCCAGTGGATCCTCTGACGCCTGCTGCTCCTTCTCACGGCCCTTCTTCTTCTCCATTACCAGCCAATATTACTCCAAGACTTGGCAGTACCTCGTCACAATTCCTTCGCCCTCTATCTGTTCTCCTACAGAGTTTACAGAACCGTGGAAACGGGGGGAATGCCGGAGATAACAGGAATAATGTTCTCCCCTTTCCAGTAAGATCACAGTCAACTGGACCCGTTCAAAATAACGATGGTTCTCCCGCTGCTTCCCAGTCGTCACTAGCGTTCCAGCGCCCTGCGGGATCAGGAGGTGGCAGCACTATTTCAGCATCTGCAACAAACCAGCAGTCCAGCAGCTCTCGTGGTGGTGGTACTGGTGGAGGTGTTTGGATGGGCCCGGCAGGAATTCTGTCTTCGTGGGGTCCCCGATGGGCTAGGCGTCACCATCCGTACAGATCCCCTGCCTCTGAAACGGCGCATGACGAACCACAGTCTTCTGGAGAGTCTTCCTCAAGAAGCAGTACTGTATCCCGGTCTGTATCTCGCAATGCCGAAATCAATGATCACAGAGACTTACAGTGTGCTTCAGCCTCGATGTCTCTGTGCGTTTTCGATCCTAATGATGATAATGATGACCAAGAACACCACGATGGTGATCCAAATCGCATTATCAGACTTCAGTGCGGCCATGGATATCATATTCCGTGCCTCCGTGTGGGCATGAGAGCCCATGGAGATCGCGATATTCCCAACTTGACTGGTGGGGTTGACGGTGACGATGGTGCCACTAGACAAGTCTGGTGCATAAGATGTCGTAGATATCAGGACGTCAGTAATCACGAATAGTGGTAATTACTCTTAAACTTGGACTCGCTCTTAATCTCTTGTGTATTATCAGTAGTAGTTAATGCATTGAATCATATTTAAGTATAATATTCTAGATAGCTTAATATATGTGGAGGAGAAAGTAGGCGAGAAGGTAGGTTCGTATTGACGTCGAAATATGTCACAATATCTTGCTTCTTCAGCTTATCTCACGTTCACTGTACCATGACCATCAAAATGGTATATTAACGACAGACTGGAACTGTTGTTCGGGTGTTGTTGGTTCGCCAACTGTGGATGTCATTATGGTTTCTATTCATGTATAGCATTATGTTTAATGCCATGTATAGGTCATATACTGTAGGCATCACATTTAGGTATGGTCCATAATTTTGACTTATCTATGTCATGCTAACAAACGGTTATAGGTGCTTGTGTATGAATCTAGATATATGGACTGAATTCTGAGAAGCAGACGCAGCAGCAGTATCTAGGTAGCAGAAGCATTGTAACCTAGATCTAATAGTTCATTTACTAAAGAAAGTATCAGTATTGCAAACATTACCAGCCTTCTATTAGTAGATTCATGAATCTTCGACAACTACAATTGTTCATCCAAGTCTTCATGGAGCTCACGCCACCACGACTAACTGTAAAAAACAAGCGCTCATAGAACAAGCTATCGGTTGCCCCCAGATCATTTTTATAACTCAACTCTTACGCAAGCTAGCTTCTATCACACCATTGATGGCTACCCCTCTCGAGTCGTTGGAACCAGAGTCAGTTATTGAGTCTTCTGCTGCCGACGACAAGACTGTTGCAATACAGCAGTCTTCGAGTATCGATGAAGATGAAAGTTCAGAGCTCAAAATGACATCTGCTGATGATGGTGAGGCAGACGATGACGATGACAATCATGATAGTAACGATGACGGCGACATAGATGCATTTATTAACGAACTACAATCCGATGAGGAAGATAATGACTTTTTCAAAGAAGAACAGAATATCTCTCAGTCAATCACAACTGTACCCGAAGGCCTATTACAAACTGATCCCAGTATTGGCCTTACGGGCGAAGAAGTACTGCAACGAAGAAAGCGATTCGGATTGAACAAAATGTCAGAGGAAAAGACAAACTTATATGTCAAGTTTCTGATGTTCTTTGTGGGGCCCATTCAATTTGTAATGGAAGCAGCAGCAATTTTAGCCATCGGTCTACAGGATTGGGTAGATTTTGGTGTTGTATGCGCTCTACTCCTGCTCAACGCTGCAGTTGGGTTTATTCAGGAATATCAAGCCGGATCCATTGTAGAGGAGCTGAAAAAGACCTTGGCACTCCAAGCTGTTGTACTTCGAGACGGCAAAGTACAAGAAATGGATGCAGCAGATATAGTACCAGGAGACATTCTTCAACTTGAAGAAGGTACAATCATTCCTGCTGACGGACGATTAGTTACCGAAGGCTGCTTTCTACAAATTGACCAGTCTGCCATTACTGGAGAATCTTTAGCAGTGGACAAACATACTGGTGACAGTGTTTATGCATCATCTACTGTCAAGCGTGGCGACACATTCATGATTGTTACAGGCACTGCTGACCATACCTTTGTTGGTAGAGCCGCTGCATTAGTCAACCGAGCTTCAGCTGGAAGCGGCCACTTCACTGATGTGCTTAATGGAATTGGGTCAACTCTGCTGGTGCTCGTAATAGTTACGCTGCTTGTGGTCTGGGTCTCATGTTTTTACCGGTCAGATCCAATAGTCAAAATCCTTCGATTCACATTAGCCATTACAATTGTCGGCGTACCAGTTGGCCTTCCAGCTGTAGTTACAACTACCATGGCTGTAGGAGCAGCATACCTTGCTAAAAAAAGAGCAATTGTACAGAAGCTTTCAGCCATCGAGTCACTGGCAGGTGTCGAGATATTATGCTCAGATAAAACAGGCACTCTGACGAAAAATAAGCTGTCGCTGGCCGAACCATTCACGGTTGACGGGGTCGATGCTGAGGATCTTATGCTAACAGCATGTTTAGCGGCGTCCAGAAAGAAGAAAGGGTTGGATGCTATTGACAAAGCTTTCCTGAAAGCCCTAAAGATATATCCTCTTGCAAAGAGCACGTTGACCAAGTACAAGGTGATGGAGTTCCATCCTTTTGACCCAGTGTCCAAGAAGGTCAGCGCCGTTGTCGAGTCTCCAGCTGGTGAGCGGATAACTTGCGTAAAAGGAGCTCCTTTATTTGTACTGAAAACCGTCGAGGAAGACCATCCAGTTAATGAGAAAATCTCTACGTCATATAAAAACAAGGTTGCTGAATTTGCGACTCGTGGATTTAGATCACTCGGTGTTGCTCGTAAAAGGTCAAGCGGGCATTGGGAAATTCTCGGGATTGTGCCATGTTCAGATCCTCCAAGGCATGATACCGCCAGAACGGTAAAGGAGGCCAAAAATCTTGGTCTTTCGATTAAAATGCTAACCGGGGATGCAGTAGGAATTGCCAAAGAGACATCTAAACAACTGGGCCTGGGTACCAACATTTATAACGCTGAAAGACTGGGACTAGGAGGCGGAGGTGGGGAAATGAGTGGATCCGAGGTTTATGACTTTGTTGAAGGCGCTGATGGGTTTGCCGAAGTGTTCCCTCAGCATAAATATAATGTGGTGGAAATCTTGCAACAGAGAGGTCATCTTGTGGCCATGACCGGTGATGGCGTCAATGATGCGCCATCTCTAAAGAAAGCTGATACTGGAATCGCCGTCGAAGGTGCTTCAGATGCTGCTAGGTCGGCAGCGGATATTGTTTTTCTGGCCCCTGGGTTATCGGCCATAATTGATGCATTGAAAACGTCACGACAAATATTCCATCGAATGTATTCATATATTGTATACAGGATTGCATTGTCCTTGCATTTGGAGATATTTTTTGGACTGTGGATTGCAATTTTAAACCAGTCTCTGCAGATTGAATTGGTTGTATTCATAGCCATTTTTGCCGATGTGGCTACCCTAGCAATTGCCTACGATAATGCGCCATATTCACAAAAGCCCGTGAAATGGAATCTGCCCAAGCTATGGGGAATGTCGATTCTTCTGGGAATCGTGTTGGCAATTGGCAGCTGGATCACGCTGACCACAATGCTTCTTCCAAAGGGAGGCATTGTCCAGAATTTTGGTAAGGCGGATCCAATTCTATTCCTTCAAATATCTTTGTCCGAAAACTGGCTAATCTTTGTTACTCGAGCCAATGGGCCATTCTGGTCATCGGCCCCGTCGTGGGAATTATTGTCAGCCGTTTTCATGGTCGACGTGTTGGCGACATTATTTTGTGTATTTGGCTGGTTTGTAGGAGCCCAAACATCAATCGTAACAGTAATTAGAGTCTGGGTATTTTCGTTTGGTATATTTTGTGTGTGCGGAGGACTATTTTATTTGATGCAGGACTCTGTAGCATTTGATCGATTGATGCATGGTAAGAGTCCAAAGGAGAGAGAAAAGAGGTCGCTAGAGGATTTCATAGTAGCAATGCAGAGAGTGTCTACCCAACATGAGAAGACGACTTAGCCAGAATTGGACAAGGCGGAATAGGGAAATATGGAGGGTGCACGATGTTATTTGACTAGGTCATATTTTATCAATATATTATTGTTGTTGTGATTTAGACAACCTTGGGCATGTGAGTTAAGAGTAAATAATAAAGTACGTGAACATTATGCAGGTTTTAATTATTTCTTGCATACGGTTAGGGTACAGGTGGTTTTTGAAGTCGATAAGACTGCCAGGAACTGAGGTAGCCAGGTAACTATAGACGTGAAGTCCGATAAGAACAGGTGAACAACAGCATTTTGTACTTTCTTGTCTAGGACAGTATTCTAACATTGATACTAGCAGCATTCGAGACATCTCCATAGTCTGGATCAGCATTTGTGAGGCGGGTCAAATCGCCCTTTTGTTCATTTGATTTGTATTTTTGTACGATCCCTGCTGGTGGTTCATCTTCATAAGATATATTTTCAGCCAATGTCAGGCAGTACGGTGCCCGAGTTACCAGGGTTTTATTACGACCATGAAAGAAAACGATACTTTCGCATAATAAACACAGGCCAGGCCACGAGCCCGGCTTCTAGTGATTATAGCATATCTGCGGTGGCCGAAGTGCGAAGACGGAGGAGAAAACGAGGTTTTGATGTTTCAAATAATGCTACTAACAATAACCAGAACCAATCTGGTAGTTTAATTGGCGGCAACTATGGTTATGGCACGAGCAACAACTTTGTAAAGAGACATCTGATTGGTAGTTCACTTGGTCCAAGAATCAATCGGCTGGTTCAAAATGCCGCTTCGATAGCGGTCATGTCTAAACAGGGCCATTGGAACTTGGAAATGACATCTCCAAGTGATAACCTGGCATGCTTTGCTTGGTGCCAGAAAGAGCAGGTTCTCATGATAGGATCCAAGCAGGGCAAATGTTCGGTTATATCTGGGTCTGAAATGGCCAGTCAGTGGTCGCTAGTTACCGGTTCTGTGCCTGACAGTATGGACTCATTATATTTTCTATTGGACAGTTTCAATTCGGAAATCACCTCAATGTCGGTGTGCGGTAACATAGTTGTCCATACTTGTCTTGGAGGTCCAGGGACCACTGGAGCATTAGCTTGCACTATGATCAAACCTCATGTTGATAATAATATTACTTATAATCTGTCGGAGCGCCAAAGTGCTTTCTGTTCAGCAGTACAAGAGGATGCGTCGGGTCCGAATACACGGTTTGCAGTAGGAGCCAATTCGTGTGCTTACTGTATGCAGCCCGATGTCAGTGGGTTTTACAGAGAGCCTTTTCAGACTGGGTCCGATGTTCTATCGGTGGAGTTTCTTGCAAATCCCGGCGGCTCATCGTCGGGAAATAGCTATCTGCTAGCAGCCGGTTGTAGAAACGGAAGTTTGAATGTGTTTGATTCTAGATTGCCCATTCGTCATATGACACCTACTTCGCCCGTGATTCAGGCATATCATTGCAGCGCCATTACGCATATCAAGTCGCTTCATGATGCTCGTTACGTTCTGGTAAGCGGACTAGAAAATAGTTTGGGGTTATATGACTTGCGATATATCAAATCCGGTTTTTCTTCTTCATCGTCCTTGGGCGCCAATACTAAAGACCGGTCTCCATACCTTAAGGGTCATACTCCTGCCAGAACCGCAGCTGTCAGCACGCCGGTCGTGCAATATAGCGGGTACTGGAATCTGCATACCATTCGTCATGGTTTTGCAGTAGATTTGTCGCATAAGAACTTTGCCATAGCATCTGACGATGGCAAAGTCAATATCTTCAATATCTGGACGGGTGCCAATCTCACGGGTCACCAGCTGCGCGACTATCAGTTTACCTCTGGCAGCTCGGCCGTCAGCAGTCTTCAATGGACCTCATCTGGCGGTCTTTTTCTTGGATTTGGAAGAAACCTGGAGTACTGGTCATGGAATACTTTTGATGAGGAATTATCTATTATATGATTCCGGTTCAACTTTTTATTTATTATCTATAGACGGACATTGGTAAACGATAAACGATAAACGATGCGATGCAAACGACATAGATTAGTTAATGGAGACGTCCTGAAGACGTTATGTCATTGCTGTGCTGGGCCTCGGCCATACCAGTAGCCAATTTAATAGACTTCAGAGTAAACATGCCATGTCAGTGTTGTTGCCCCTGCAACCTAGCGAAGGCATTGAGAGCTGATTTCAGCGACTCACGATCTTGCTGCTTCTGACTATGGGCAGAGTTTGTGTTTCACATGCTCGCCGGTCGACCCCAACCAAACCTAATGCAATGAGCCTTCCAAGACACAGCAGGAAAGGAAACAGTAACTGCGAAGAAGCGCAAAGATGGGAACCAAGGTGCTAGCTAATCGAAAGCAATAATAAAATTGGCCATAATCAGGCGGGCAGTGGGCAGTGGGCAAGGCTTTAGATTGTGGAATAGGAAGGCCCAAAAGTATGGACAAACGAGTACCGGACGAGTCCGGACAGCCATGCTAACAGAATGCAGAAAGTTGACTATGGAATGAGGCGGAAGAGAGGGGGGTGCCTACATCGCTACATTGGTAGTAGTAGTAGCCCTTGAGGGGTTTAGATACATTTTATCAAAATAAACAATAGCTAGCAAATTAAACAAACGATAACAGGAAAATGCAAACAAACAGTAACCGGTATGAAACAGACTGATCCATGTGCAGTGCTGTTGGCTATATTATAATTACCCAAAAGTCAAAACCGGTTGTTTGTGCTGCTCTTGTTACCAACGCCTTAGTAGGCTCAGTTCCAAACATTACGTAGTAGGAAATTCTAAATGGCAAAAAAAATGGTCAGTAAATGATCCCATTCGAAAGGTGAACAGACATATTAGGTGCAGTGGTTCATTGGCTCAGCAGAGATCGCCTCTGTACAGTACGCAGGAGCCTCCTATATTTATTTACCAAACGGTTCAGATTGGCTCCTTTTGTTCCATGGTATTATTATTTATTATTCGTTTGATTACAGCCGTGTTCCATCGGTCAAGTTGCCTTAACAAGTCATGTCTCGGTGGTCTTGTGTAATTAATATAATCTCTGTAAACGTTTATAATATATATATATATATACATACATGAGGTGGTTGTTCGAGCAACAAAGTTTGTCAATTATTATGACTACCAACCAACCAACCTAGTTTGGGCACTAAGTGAATTTATAATTAACGTACTCGGCTTGAAAAAAATAACATTTATATCTATACTTTTACAGAAGTTGCAACTTGTGCTTGTACTTGTAGTTGTAGGGATTTGATATTTGATCTGTCTTGTATATCAGACTGGGTGTGTTTTATGGTGGTCAAATAGAGCAGGTGAGAGATAGTTCATTTTACTTTTATTTATATTAAGAGGTGATAGTGAAGCTGTTTCGAGGATAAGTTTACAATTGATAGTTGGCAATTGATAGTTGGTTTATGGACTGAAGAGGGGAAGCCAGCAGGGATTTGACAGGTACTATTTGACAGGTACGATTTGACAGGTACGATTTGACAGGTACGATTTGACAGGTACGATTCGACAGATTTGATTACAGCAATTGCTACCGGTACCACTACTACCACCACCACCACCACCACTATGTCCTTCAATAAATCTGGCGTTGGCGTTGGCATCGGCGTCGGCGTCAGCTATGTTCAACGAGCATCGGATGTCATGGTAAGTATGGAAGAGGTATTACTATATGCATAAAGAAGGGGTGCAGAACGGCAGAGTTTGAATTGGGATGATACCATTGATGGCGGTGGCTGTGCGATGCGACAGACGCGAGCCAAACGAATACCAGAGTTGCCCGTCATTCAAATATGACTGATGGCATGAGATATATCATGATAGTGGAATAAATACCCTTGACCTCGCGGGTTGGATCAGTTGTAGGGAGGGCCCTTTATACAGATATGCATATGAGCACGATGTCATATGCATTTGACGCGATAAGACTGTGAGGGAGTAAAAGGCATTCAATACCCGAAAGTGAAGGAGCTCACCATGTTTTGGGCGCGCATGTAAATATGCGTTTCGATGAGCAAACATGGCGAGCGGCTCTCGCTTACTATTTTGATCTTTTCAGATAAGCAGTCGAGCGAGAAGACCGCTGAGCACGCCTAGGCCAGCAGGACCGTCGTTGGGTGACTGTTTTGGCTAATTGGCGCAATCGGCTAGTATGCGTCTAATCTCGTAAACACCGGGTGCCGTTATCTCTAGGTTTGGTTGTGGTGATTGCGAAAAGTCGAATCTCGAGACTGCTTTCTTTCCTTTTGTGGTGGCAGTCGGGTGGATCGGTTGGCCAACGGTCGTCCCAGCGATAACAGCACGCCAGTTAGGAGGCGAAGCGAAAGTGAGGCGAAACCGACATGAGATGCGTTTTTGCTCGACGCTAGTCTCTACAGCAACTGGGTCGGGAAACTGGGTCTCAAGCCGCTGTTTCGGCCACACCGGATTTTGGCTGCGGCACCCCATATGGTGGTAGCTCTTTGCCACGGTGAACGACGCACAGTCAGAGTGAGGAGTGGGTTGCCATCCGTCATCGGTCATGAGTGAGTTGAGCTGAGCTCAAGTCTTTTCCTTCGACCCTTATCAATACCCCTATTTTCTTGCCCTGGTCGTCAGCTACTACTACTACTACCCTTATCACTCGCACACTGCGCTCTCTCGCACGCACGCTCGACGCCGATCACGCCTCGGTTTGGCGCGACACATGACCCGCGCAAACCCGTCGCGACGTTTTCAGTGGGGCGGAACAGATCGATTTATGCAGGGCTCAGGTGCGTAAGACGCAGCCGACGCACCTTTGGCTCATTGCGTAGCTCAGCACCGCGCAGCACTACCATCTCTCGGCCACGCACAATGCACTGTAACTTTTGGGGTTTACTTTATGGACCACGGCCGATATTAGAGTTGTGTTTGTCACGGCGGGGCGTCAAGGCTGCTACAACAATCGCTGTCTGCCTCATAACCAATAGTTTTTTCAGAGAGCTTTTGGTTTTCTTGACAACAACCATAGAACAAGTGCCGCAGTTTGCAGTTTGCGGTGACGGACCTGACGGACGTGACGCTTTGGTGTGTTTTCAGTGAGCCCCTGAGTTGAAGTAGGTACATCGGTGGGTTATAAGGACAATCCAGTTACCAGTGTATAGTTTGTGAGCAACGAGCAACGATCAACGATCAACGATACCCATGTCATTACTGATTCACTTGGCTGTGCCCAATCCTTTTGCTTCTTGTTTGCCTGTTGCGCTATTCCCCGGTCCCCTGTTCCCTATTCCCCTGTCCCCTGTCCCCTGTCCCCTGTCCCCTCTCCCATGTCCCCTGTCCCCATCCTCTTACTAACATCATCCCAGCTCGAAAGGCATGAATTCTCTGAACACTCTCTAAAAGGCAACTCTAGTTCATCGACCACGGCTGCTACCACTGTTCCGATCATGGACAACCAGAACCATAATCAAGACCAGTATCACCTCCACCAACAGCCTGATGATACTATGTACTATGGTGAAAGCCATTATCAGCCCCAGTCTGTACCTCGACCCTCGTCACAGTATGTTCACCACCAGTTACAACCACCTCCTCTGGTACACATGATGAAAAATATCCCATTGTCGTCGCCATCGCCTTCGTCGTCGTCTTCTTTGTCATCCATTGCCAATGATGTTAGTGGCGTGGGCGTTGGCGTGGGCACGGATGTTGGCACGGCCGTTGCTCCCATTGTAGATACTTGTGCCACAAACTCCAACTCGTCGAGTAGCGCTTCTTCCATTTCATCGACTCATCATCAGTTCCCGTCGTATGGCAGTGCTGATTTCTCGTTTTCCACGTCGGAACCCGTGACGCCCCCTGATAATCGATTTGTCAACGGATTCAATCCTAATGGCAAATCCACTGCCGCTGGAACCACCACCACCAGCGGTGGTGCCGTCGTCGGAGCGGGCTCTGGCGGCCCCATCACTGTACCTCCTAGCGCCATTTCTGCTGCTGGAATCATGACTCCTGCATTGTATAATATCTTTCCAATCAATGGAGACAATCATGGATTTGGAATTGCCGGGCCGTTGCTGACTCCACATGGACCCGACTGCTCTGGTATTCCTCGCACTGGTAGCTCAACCACCCATTTACAATATCAACATGGTTTGAATGTCAACTTCTCTCCTGCTGTTGCGGGTCTGGCCTCACCTCCTATTGACGGCATCAATAATGGCTCGTCATCATCGGTATTACCAATGTCAATGCCCACTCCCTCGGCAAAGACAGGAGGCCACCACACTCACCAGCAACCCCATGTTATTACTCCACCATCTGATTCGGGGTCAATGATGCATCAATCGTTGTCTTCAAATAACATTCTAACTGATGGATTTATCATTTCCGATATGAATCGATTAACTCTGAGTAATGGTAGTGGTGGTGGTGGTGGTCAGACTGGCTCGACTGATGGGGTCACGGCAACAACTCCCTCGTTTGCTTCATCTTCTCCTGGTAGATATTTGTTTGATGGAGAGCTCCGGTCTTATTCCCCACCCCCTGCTCCGGCTGATAACAGTAACAATAATGGCAATGGCACTTCGCTGGCCACTGCCTCTGCTGCTGCGCATCAGAGAAAGCCCTCTTTTTTACAGGCGGAAACAACCGAGGACAAGTTCCCCATTCTAGTCCGCAGAGAGAGCAGTGGACTGAAACCATCTCAAGTTAGTGGCGTTGCTCCAAACTCAAGACAGTCTTTTTCTGGAGCGTTTTTTGACTTTCTAGACCCAAGTCCGATTCTGTTTGATAATAACACCACCAACGGCGCTCCTAATTGGATGAATGGTTCCCAGGCACCGGTGGTTGTAAATGGACCCTCTTCGTTTCCCATGCAACACCAGCAGCAGCAGAACGCTGCTGGTCCTCGCACTCTGTATTACAGTCCTCCAATGACATCTCCACCCACGTCTCAAAGCTCGTACTTTGATCGTGCAGACGGTACCAATTATCGTATACTCGGACAACAACAACAGAACGCTACTCCTCCAGGAGCTGAAAACAGTGCCCCACAATCATCGTCTATCAAAACTATTAAGCCATTGACTATGAATGGGACAGTGGCTGTTCCAGCAACAACTGCCACAATGGCCCCATTGCGTAACAGCTTATCCATGTCGTCATTGCCTGCCACTGGAACAACCACCACAGCAACCACCACAGCAACCACCAAGGCTGCTTCCACCCAGCAACCTCTTCGTATTGCCAGCAACGGCGGTAGCAGTACAAACGGTGGTACCAATAATGCAAACGTTAGTCGTAATGGACGTCAGATCAAAAATACACCGGAGCACGATCTCAACAGATATGCCCATGCCAGCTTGGAGAGCATGAAAGATGAAATCTACTCACTTTGCAAGGATCAGCATGGCTGTCGTTTTTTGCAGCGGAAGCTGGAAGAGAAGAACCCGGTATATCTGGATATGATTTTTGAAGAAACTTGTCCGCATGTTGTCGAGCTCATGACTGATCCTTTTGGTAACTATCTTTGTCAGAAGCTGTTGGAGTTTGCTACTGATGAACAGCGAACCGTCCTCATAAGAACGGCAGCTCCAGATCTGGTCACGATTGCGTTGAATCAACATGGCACAAGAGCGTTACAAAAGATGATCCAGTACATCACTACTAAAGAACAGGTTGATATGATTGTTGGCGCTTTGAAATCAAGTGTGGTCAAGTTGACACAAGATCTGAATGGTAATCATGTAGTTCAAAAATGCTTGCACCGATTATCCAATGAAGGGTCGCAATTTATCTATGATGCAGTTTGTGACAATTGTGTCACGGTTGGTACTCACAAGCATGGTTGTTGTGTGTTGCAAAGATGTATAGACCATGCTTCACCAAATCAAAAGAATCAGCTGGTTCAGGAGATTATCCGAAATTCATATACTCTTGTTCAAGATCAGTTTGGCAACTATGTTGCTCAATATGTACTGGATCTTGGCAACAAGGCCTATTCTGAACCAATGATCCATCAATTTGCGGGCAAAATTTGTATATTATCTGTACAGAAGTTTTCGTCGAATGTTATTGAAAAGTGTTTGAGAATAGCCGAGCCCGAGACGGCTGGCTTATTGATTGAAGAATTGGTCCGTTCGCCTAGATTGGATGATTTGTTGCGCGATTCTTATGCCAACTATGTTATTCAGACTGCTTTGGATTACGCTCAGCCGGCTGTACGTCAAAGGTTGGTTGATAATATTCGTCCAATCATTCCCTCGATCCGATCTACTCCTTATGGTCGAAGAATTCAGTCGAAACTGTCCAATGGGCAAATGACCAATAGTTCTGGGTCGGGCTCTGTCACTCCATCTGCTGTGCAGTCGAATCAGGAGTTTTCATCTCCTGTAGGTGAGTTTGAATGGCCTTATAGAAATTAAATGTGCTACAACATATCTGTAAATGAAGAGCACACGAACATTGAGACACAAGGCCGGAGGAAAAAAAAAAGTGTGCAACATTCTGGAATTTTTTTTCATTATATTTCTATTTTTCTTGTTTTGCTTGGATTTGGGGTCTACTTGACGTTGGTTGTCTCATTCGTTTTTATTATTACTATAAATTCCCTATTGTATTACTACTACCACCACTACCGCTACTGCTACCTAGCACTACTATTATTATTGTTCTTATTTATTTCCTTTATACTTTATATATATATATACATTATCTGGCTTTCGCTTTTGGTCCCCAGTTCTCTGTAGGATTGACCTGATATCGAACCAGTTTAGATTTGCGTTGTTTCTCAAGTTCAGAAGCGTCGGGGTGGAGGGCAAACGAAACTTCGTGAAGCGTGTCTAAAGTTTTCAGGATAGTTCCTCCTGGAGATGTAGGACTGATTTTGCTAGTATCGCCGTTCTTCTCCTTTTTAATCCACTCTCTCATAATGTCCCAGATAAAAGACGCTGGCGCATTCGTCTTGATGCTTCCTGGTTTACAATGGGTGCCAGACACTTTATGTCCACCATTCAAAAGGGCACTTGCAAATAACGTGAGAGGTGGACATGGCGCCTTGACAACTGAGGAAATATGTGGTAATGAAATAAAAAACGGCGTATCTTCTAGCTCAGACTGAGCAACCGTGAGCATTCCTTTGATTCTTGCGGTGGTTTTATAAACCTCCGTATCTAAAGTATCGTGAATGTCCAACATTTTGGCAATAAATGCCTGATCATGAAGACGACCACCCCACATTGGACCAGCAATATGATGAACAAACCCACAATGCTCGCAATTGGCTGACACGGTTGGACCCTGTGCAAAGGAATATTTGTAAGTGAGGTTATTATTCTTTTCTCTTGCCGTGGCTCTTCCAAGGGCCTGGGTGGCGGTGGTGCCACATCCACTACAACTGTATACAATCATAGTATTTGAAGCATTGAATTTGACCAATGCTGGTTGACTTCGAATTCTGATAAAACACCGCACATAAAAATCAATTGAAAGACTTAATAGTGGTTCAATGGCTCGACCATATTTGGCAGCAGTGCTTGCGACCATGTTCAACACCAAGCGCAGAGCTGCTTCATGACAGGAATCATTATTTAATGTGTTGCCTCCATATTGAGAAAAGCACTTTTCGGGGTACGAATTACCTGCTAGAACCGCCAGATCGGTACAGGTAACTAGAAGTAGACCTCCATCGCATACAGATTGAACAGCAGAGTCTATAAAAGGTGTAGCACTCCCGTAAGGATCCAGATCAACAACATGGACATTTTTGGTTTTATGCTGGTACATTACGATATTGGCATCACCTTCGTTAGGAATCACTTTACTACCAATCTGATTATGGTCTACATTGGCATGAATAGACTTTACCGCTTCTTTTGAGAAATCATTAGCAATGACTTTTTTGATATTGGGGATTTCTTTTCCATATCGAATTGCTCTCAGTCCACTTGCAGATAGAGCCTCGATAATTTCGATATATGGGCGAGATGACTCTGCAGCATCAGCACTATTGGCTTCACTGGTGGCGGTGTCTCCATTTGTTGCATCAGACGACTCGGGTGCCTTGGTATCTTCAACGCTCTTCTGCTCATCATCTCTTTTTCTCTTTTTCTTGTTTTTACTGTTCTTGCCCTTTTCAATTCTCGGCAGCAAAGTCTGCTCGTAATAGATTTCCGACCAAGCTCGAATTCCCACAACACTGATATCTCTATTAAACTGTTGTACAGGGTTATAGAACACAGTGTTTCCTTTTGGGTAAAGAATAGAGGCCTTTCCTTCTGTTACCTGATCATATTTTTCAGTATCAAAAGTTTTGTTTTCACCACTATTAATATTACTACTACTGGCAGTACTGTTCATTCTATGATGCAAGTAGGTACTGTTTGGAGGCAAACGAGCTTTTGTGAGAGCTCGCGATAATTTCAAGATTTTAGAAGCCAGCTTGGGTGGTTCAGACAGTCAATCTACCAATAAATCGATGCGACTAATCTCTTCAGTCTTTATTAAAAGGGTCCTAACTCTGGCAGATTAGTTTATCAGTTTGAAAAATTCCTGCCGATCGATCTTGATCTGAATGCCAGGGCACGGCTGTGCTGTACCCCTGATTATTTTATTTCTCCGACTTCGGGTCTCTCTAATGTAAGCCACTTAATGAATCTCTAAGTATCAGAGTGATTCTGAACCAACCAGTGACTCACTAATTAATGCTATGACTACACTACTGTCTCAAGTGCTTTGAACGGTGGTTTCAAATGTGTGATGATCGCCCCACACACTGCGGCTGAGACCCACTTCGTTCTCCGACCCTTCGTCTGTGTCATGTCCACATCTGAAATCAGATTCCTGCTACTGGTAAACTAACTAGCCAAGAATAAAACTATTATGAGCTTAGAAGTGCCGAGTGATATTTTGCACCGTGTTGAGCAGGCAGGGTTATTGACAGATTTCAGTGGCTCAGACGGAGGAACGCCAATTGATAATTGGCCACATTTGTATGAAGATGACGCAGGTCACGATGCGGACAGCGAAGAGAGTGACGATTATGACATTGAAGACTACTCGTTGACCTCATCAGATGCACAGAGAGAATGGGATGAGTCAATGAGACAGCTGGGCGCGCTCTTCACAATGATCTTTTTCCCTGTATTGGGCAAGTTTCTCGGTCGACGGTGTTCATATTACTGTAAGTAATCTAGTGATTAGAAGCTAAAAGTGTTACAGTGGTAGTAGATCTAGCACTCTTGATCCCGTCAAAAGACATTCTAACACAACCATAGTATGGAGGCATTTTCTTGATTATTGGTATATTAATGGCAGTGGCAAGTTAAAGTCGGCATAGTTAGCATGAGTGTGTGATTCACACCAATATTTATTGCATTTTATTAGTATACATAAACAACATGTGAATAAGATAAGCCAAAAGTTCTCGTCGTGCGGCCCAGGCGTCGCTAGAGCAAGAGAGCTAATTAAAGGTAGTGATAAAAGGTCATAAAGTCGTGATTTCAAAGCCCAGTTAGGCTCTGGAGAGAAGATTACTGAGCTTGAATGTGGGAGGCGATTCAGCGTAACTAACAGAGGCAGCCTCTTTGTCTCTTAACGAAGGACCAACGATGTTTTTGTAGACTTTGTCGTCGAGTTTGACTACGAGATCTTGAACATCTTGTGGAACCGCCTGCCAGCCTGGAACGAGCTCATCAATGTGACGATAGGCCTCTATAAGAGTTTCACAGAGACATACAAAGGTCTGAGTGAGATCAGGCACAAACGGTAAATGACATACAGATAGGTATGAATATTCAGGGATAGAGGTGGTTGTAGGAGACGGGAGAAATGCCAGTGACGAGGGAATAGATCCACTCGAATTACGACCGCCACGAAGATGCTGATGATGCTCTGCTAGAGATGACGATGACGAGGTTGTGGAAAGAGAAGTCTCTGATTTCACTCGTCCGCGAAACAGCCGTCGTCCAACACCCACTACCGCTTTAGCCCGCGAAGAACTGGCATCAGACTGTGATTTAATCGACTCGAATTCTTTGAAAAGGGCAAGCAGAGTCTTCAGGTAGTCAGCCAGCGACTCGTTGTATCTTTGAATGACCGTTGGAATCGAGCCTCCTAAATAAAAGTAGTGTAGAGTCATGAGTGACTGAGATTTCAGCGTTTGTTCGAAATCCTTGGCTGTAATCATATTGCTCGAATCCAAGCTCGAGACCTTGTTTGTATGTCTATAGAGTTAGAAAAAACAATGGGCGGTTGAAGCGCTCACGCGTGTACTTGTTACCTACAATGAACATAAATATTCCAGAGACGCAATGCGCTTTTCAATAATCAGGGCCGGATAGACTGGTGGACCCATTGTGATGATGTTGATTGTGATTGTACTAGTAGTGACTGATTGGCGGGTTATGCTGTGGTAAGACAAATATTGTCATGGGTAATCTCTCCTTCACTTGCTGCCAAAGTATTTGTTTGATTGCAGTATCAAAGATTTGACGTTTCTTTCGATCCGGTACATGTACGTCTTGAAATTAAGGGGTAACGCGCCTCTATGGGTTTGGTTTGGATCGCCTGCCTATCTAGGCAATTGTTCTGTCGGTCATCCAGGGGTAACGGGATGGTGGTAATCAGATGGAAATGGGAAATGAGAAATAAATGCTGGCCAACAAGTGTCAAGAAGGTGGATATAGTGACTGTGGCATGGGGGGGCGAGGTTTTTGCACCGTGCAGTGACAGTGTACCGATCGGGATCGTGCTATGCAGAGCCAGGTACATGAGTGTTGTAAACAATGGCCAGTACGATCCTAGCACTCCGCGAAGCGGAGCAACGGGTCTGGGCAACGCCCAGCCACCGGAGGTACTGCTCGTCCAGAAAGCGAGTGTTACAATTCATTAATGAATGCTGTGCAGATAAATGGCACATAGGTATGTTTATATGGCATAGCAAGCCGAGCGTGTCTAATATCACATGTACTATGTGCTATTATCAGATAATAGTGGATATCCCCATATAACAGCAAAACAATATTTCCCTCTCTAAAGCTACATTAACTGGTATACACGGTTGTAGATATAGTCCATCATCTACCCTTGCCTTTATCTTATCTACCATGCCGTACAGATATCTCCATCTCCACTTTCAACACAAACCGAAACCAAATCACATACCAATGAGTCCGTTCAGAACAATTTTACTGCTAATTGCTGTATTCTGCGTGTTTCTGATTATATG
This sequence comes from Sugiyamaella japonica, assembly GCA_030583365.1. Taxonomy (NCBI): domain Eukaryota; kingdom Fungi; phylum Ascomycota; class Dipodascomycetes; order Dipodascales; family Trichomonascaceae; genus Sugiyamaella; species Sugiyamaella japonica. The sequence continues at coordinate 34,309 of JAJMIG010000008.1, forward strand.
TCTTTTCGGCAGCTTGCCACAGCTACAGTGAGTAATGGTCTATGTTTACGGCTGGTGCACCCACTAACATGGCTTACAGAGATACCTGGCTATCCCGCCTCCGGCAATGGCTAATTGACAACCCAAAGAGAATTCTTCGCCGAGTTGATCCAGCAGGCAATTTCGAGTCTACTACTATATATCTGTGGCAAAAATATAACCGAAGAATTGCATACCTTGTACCAGTATGTATTGCAACCGACTGCATACTTTAGATTACCACTAACATTTTTTGCTCTTTAGATTGGCTATATCTCATTAGTGACGGCATGCCTTCATTTCTTTTATAGAGACTCATATGGCCGAGTTCCAGCTAATAGCTTCAATCGCATTTCCATTCCGATAGTGTCGATTCTGCCGTATATTAGTTGTGCTCTAGCGGTGTTTTCTGATCCAGGTAGAATTACAAAGGAGAATCACGGTCGGGTTCTGAAGAAGTTTGCATTTGATCATATCATTTTCATGCCAGATAACGTCTGTGAGACATGCAAATTCGAGAAACCTGCCCGATCCAAGCATTGTTCGACCTGTGATGGCTGCTTTGCAATGACGGATCACCACTGTATATGGGTGAATAACTGTATCGCATACCGCAATTATCGATGGTTTCTTTTATATGTGGCCTCCAATATCCTAGTACTTGGATTTGGTTTCTGTTTGAACAGACAAATTCTTGCTCGAGAATTGGCCGATTTGGTCCCGACCCCTGGATTGGACTCCAAGCATATTTTCAATTGGAGAGGTTGGATTGTGAGTATTTTTTGAGTGCACATGTGTGTGTAGTTGTTTCTCTTACTAACATGTTTGTTTAGGAGATAATTACCTTGAACGATCAGAACCGAACTGCTGGTTGTTTAATGCTTCTTTGTGGTATGCTGATGCCAGTAGCCAGCATGTTTTTCGCTGTTCATATGAAGTTTATTTATTTGGGAACCACCACTAATGAGACGATGAAATGGGATGTGGTTCATGAATGCATACAAGACGAAAGTTTATATTATTATGGCTATTTGGATTCTGAGGATGTGATGAGGGGTGAAAATGAGCAAACTATTGTTCTACAAAAGCTGAACAACGGCACGTTTCATAGATGTCTAACGACAAAGGAACGACAGCTGATTGCTTCAAGAGGGCTCGTTCTCAAGAAAGTCGAAGGATTTCAGGATATTAATAATATCTATGATCATGGGTTCAATAACAATGCTCTTGGATTGCTCTTTCCTCAATTATTATAGCTTATAGATTAGAATTCTAGATTAGATCTAGAATGTAATGTTTCATTATTATTATTATTATTATCATTATGGTCATTAAAGTTCGTCATCGTCGTCGTTATCATTATCAGTGCCGCCAAATACCATAGCAAACAGACTTGGCGCAGCTCTTTCAGATTCAAGAGCCTCGTTTTTGTTCGGATCAATCGTGGCCGGTGGAGGCGCAGAGCGCAGAGGTTCGCAAGTCGCTGCATCTGCTTTATCAGCCAGTTCTGGCCCCACGCTCTCCACGCTAGACACCGGAGCCTTGACCCCTTGATATGGAACACCGAATCTCTTGCAAAGGAGACGTTCCGGGAAAAAGTCCGTCACTTTAAAAGTGGACGGATCATAATCAGAGGTAGCAACTGTGGGCTTCTCGTTCTTCACGCCGGCACCATCAGTGCTAGAGGTGAACCTATCTGCTATAGAGCCCTTTAATGGCCTGAACACCACTGCAACTTTGGTGAATTCATTGAGTTCATTAATCCACGAGTCATACGGCATGTCAGGAGGCTTGAGTTGCATAACCAAAGGAAAAAACCTTTTATCTTCCTCTGATTGATTGCAGTACACTCGTAGAATGGAAAGATATCTCTGCCTTTTGTCAAGGTCCTCTGCGTACGGATACTTGGTATTCAAAAGGGCTTCTTGGGCGATAGTTTGTGACAGAAATGGTATGTCGTCAGAGTGGTCGTCAGAGTGGTCGTTACGGTGGTCATCGGTGTGGTCTGTCAGTGACTGAGTCGGTTCCATCTTCTTACCCTTTTTGGCATCCTCAATCCTACTACGAGCTTCGGCACTTAGCAGATCGAAAATCGATTTACTTGGCAGCTGGTGCTCCTGTAATAAGCTGGCCCTAGATTTAGAGTCCAGTGTCTGTTGAGAGGTGTCCTTTTCTGTCGAATGAGCTGGTTCAACTACTTCGGAACTTGAAGACTCCATCACAGGTAATGGCCAGGTCTTGACCGTATATAGTGGACGAGTTGCGAGAACAAATCCACTAGGAACGGGCGTACCATCCGAACACTTGCGCTTTATAAACTGAGCGGGCCGTTGATCAGCATCAGAGCCAAGTAATCGCTTTTTTCTAATAAACTTTGGTTTCTCAGAAATGGTTGAATGCACTTTTTTCGGTACGAAAGCATGCTCATCTTCATCATCATCGTCTTCATAGTTAGCAGCGATGCTGAGATTCATTGGTAACTGACGCTTTCTACCACCTGCTGAGGCCGCTTTTGGTGGCGTTTCATTACCAATAGAAAGTAATAATGGCAATTCAGCGGTATCTATGTTGTAGCCTATGCTGTGACTCGTTGAAGATGGCTGAATAGACAATACGGTATTTTTTGGAGCAACTTCATATTTAATGAGACCACGCTCGTCGCCGAGATTTGCGTTTTTGAGTCTATTTGGACCGATTCCCTGGCCCGGTTTCCAGCCCATTCGGAGCAGAATGTTGTAGCCAACAGAATTGGTGTGTCTTGCAGCGGGCTCGGGAGTGGTCGCTGCGCTCTCATTCTCAACAGCACCTAATATTGCTCGAAGTCTTGAGCCCAGAAACGACTCGAATGGCTGTGATGGAGCTATAGATGACGTTGACGGTAGAACCACAGGCACAAGAGTAATGGAGTTTTCTTGATCTCGTAAATCCTCTTCGTCCATCAGATCCTCTGGCCTTTGATACGGCGAGCTTCTACTCGCATCACCTGTCTTTAAGGCCTTTTCCTTTCGTGACGAATGAAACGATGACGGAGTCCATCCTTCTTTCGATCCCACGGTATTGAAATATCCAGCAGAGAAACCGCCTGTAAAGGCACCGTGGAACCGTTCCTTGACCCTATCCTGTTCGTCGCGCTTCCTCCATCTCGGAGTCACGCCATAAGACGACCCTGATGAATCGTCAATCAACGGCGTACCGTACTGGACAGACATGTTGAATCAACAATCAATGACAATCTGATAGTCTGATATGAGATCCAGCCGAGAATCAGTATGCTACATACCCTGACCCTCGTCTGGACCCTGATCGGACCCTGATCGGACCCTGATCTCACACTAACCGTTCACGCAATACTAATATAAATATTTTGGTCATTAATTAAACAATACAAAGAAATGAGGGCCATATACACATGCACTAATAACAGGCAGGAAACTAGCGCAGACAGATTGTGGTCAACTTCGATCAAGCAGCTAACGGTTGAGGCGATTCTGGAAGCTGGGGAGCCATGGGCTTCTGTCCATACGCCATCCATCTTTGCATGGCAATACCAACACCTTCAAACACAGCCAGCACACATGCACAAGTGATAGCACCGTTTCTGGTCTGTTTCCATCCGCCACGCAAAGCCAGTGATCCACCAGTGAAGAAACCAGCGATAATAGCATTAAAGGGGTCTTCGGTCCGTCGCACTCCCTTTACAGCACAGTCGAACGTCGAGAATAATCCTCCCCACACTCCAAAGTTGCCACCAATAGTAGGAGCACGCACCTTGATGGCGGCAAGAGCACCGGCCCGACGTTCGCCAATAGGCGAGTTTCGGAATCCTTTAATTCCATGCCAGATAGTCCCGCCAATCACGCCCATTGCAAATGTGGCGCCGAAATCGTTCAAAATCACAATAGGACACGGGTCCCTCGAGTGGTCGCCAGCTTCAGACATTCTGTTATATAAGATGAAATGGATGACCAGACGGCCAAAAAAATGTTCTCTGTGCACAATTTTTCATGTTCATACAACTGAGCTCAAGTCTGCCCGTCTACACCGGGTAAGAGTAGCTAGCTGGCCGTCAGCCGTTTGGGCGGGGGGCCTGCCTCCGGCGGCTGGGCTCCGCCCAGACCTGGCTGTGCTCGCTGGCGCTCGCTGCTCGTAGCACGGAACGTGAGGAATATAACTAATCTTATTGAATATGAAACATCTATCAATTGTGTCGGGTCATTTGGATTTCAAATAGACTATAAATGATACGTCAAGCGCTGCTCCGAAGTGTGGGCACAGGAACTCCCAACTGTGGGAACAGGAACCGGCAGGCGGTGGAGTGGCTGACAGAAAGAGCTCTGGCGATGAACGGACTCAGGGGAAGTTTCAAAACTCAGGGGAAGCTCACTTGGCCAGGCTAAATAAAGTGGATTATGCAGGTACCAGGCAACCCACGAACACGTAGCCCATCCACGCAGCCCATCCACGCGGCCCATCCACGCGGCCCTGGATCACGCAGCCCAGGAACACGCAGCCCAGGAACACGCAGGCCACCCACGCTATAAACATCCGGTGGAATCGAAACTACTCTTCTTCTTCTTCTTCTTCTTCTTCTTCTTCTTCTTCTTCTTCTTCTTCTTCTTCTTCTTCAGACTCATCTGCCATCATCTGACGCATTCTCTCGACAATATCACCCATGGATGTAGGATCCAAGCCAAAATCCACTAGATCCTTTGGTACATAGCTCTCGGAATGCTCTACAGTCCCAAAACCTCTGGAACTGTCCACCTTGTCTACAAGACGGAGCTCGGGATCCCAGTCGGTCGAAAGAGGGTCGTAACGTAAAAGCTGGTCCCATGAATACAAAAGCGTATCGGTCTTAGCAGCCCATGGGTTAATATCCACCAGCCACACCTTATTATATGGATCGGGAACATATACATCAAACACAAAACAGGAATCTGGGAATGTGAATTGAACATGTTCCTCAAACCAGACATGAATCTCCTCCTCTAGTCGGTCTTTAAGAGGCAACAGAAAGTCGTAATAATTCATATCCCGCTGAGTAATTCCGATGATGTGTCGATCCTTGACAAAACACCTGAACTCGAGAGCAGGATTCATATCAAACCATTTCCGTAAAACGAGCTCAAATGATTCTGTCATCACGCCAACACTTGGTTGACAGCCATTATACGATTCCGTCAAATCATGACTAACATAAGAAGACGCTTTTAATAACATATAAATATCAGATGGACTGCAACATTTCAAATTGTTGGTCGTGGAGATCCATAACGCATCCTTTGGCGCCGACCAGTTCAGTTTTGGACACACGGCTCCTCCCAGTTCACAAATCACACTGTGGATCTTTGTATGAAGGTCTTTAAAATGATCTGTAGGATCTTCTGTCTGTTCTTGGTCTGAATCGTCTGAATCGTTACTGGGATCATACTCTTGTCCATCAGCGTCTTCCCAACGTAAACCCGGGTCGTCCTTTGGAAGAATGATTCCGTCGGCCAATAAATAGTCTATAAACTCCTTTGGAAGTGGTTTAATGATTCTAGTCTTTGGTGTTAAGCTGCGGTACTGGCTATACCATGACGAGAAAGCACACTTGTTGATATGATCCACTGTCGCACGAGGGCCTTTATTAGTGTCTAAAAGTGACAGTGACGACAGGTCTACTGTCGATGAGCTGGTTGATTCTGGCATTATAAAGCCAGAATATGTTGGTGGTATACAGGTATATATTTTATTCACAGCGCCCCGTGAAAAGAGGCTGCGATGACTGTCCTATTACCCGGCTGGGACTACCCCCTCGACGCGAACTACTGAATAAATCAAGAATGTTCGAATCAATTCTTTCCTGTATACACACTACCACTGCTACTGGCATTATATAAATCAATTGAAAAATGGCAGCAGTAGCAAAACCTTCGGGAAATGTTTTCAAAGACAAGGAAAAACCCCAGGAGGTGCGTAGAAGTAACATTCTAGCCGCCAGAGCAGTGGCAGATGCCATTCGCACCTCGCTGGGTCCAAAGGGAATGGACAAGATGCTTCAGACCGGGAAAGGTGAAGTCATCATCACTAACGATGGTCACACTATCCTACAACATATGGCAGTGATGCATCCAGCCGCTAAAATGCTGGTGGATTTATCTGCTGCTCAAGATATTGAAGCTGGTGATGGTACCACGTCGGTAGTGGTGATTGCTGGAGCTCTTTTGGGAGCGGCCGAGAGACTATTAAACAAGGGCATTCATCCTTCAATTATCGCCGAATCTTTCCAAAGAGCGGCTGCTCGAGCTGTAGAGGTGTTATTGGATATGTCATACAAAATCTCGTTAAGCGACCGGGATCAGTTGATTACGGCTGCTTCCACTTCGTTGAATTCAAAGATTGTTTCTCAATATTCATCACTACTAGCACCCATGGCAGTGGACGCCGTTCTAAGAGTAATTGATCCGGCTACTGCTACCAACGTCGACTTGAAAAATATCCGCTTAATCAAGAAAGTCGGTGGAACCATCGATGATACCGAGCTTGTTCCTGGCTTAGTATTGACTCAAAACGCCATCAAAAACGCCGGGGGCCCTACTCGTATGGAAAAGGCCCGAATCGGAATGATCCAGTTCCAGCTGTCGCCTCCTAAACCAGACATGGAGAACCACGTGGTGGTCAATGATTATCGACAAATGGACAAGATTCTAAAGGAAGAACGAACTTACCTTCTCAACATGTGTAAGCAGATCAAAAAGGCCAAATGCAATGTTTTATTCATCCAGAAATCGATTCTCCGCGACGCCGTCAATGACTTGTCGCTACATTTCCTGTCCAAGCTGAATATCATGGTTGTCAAGGACATTGAAAGAGACGAAGTGGAGTTCATCTGTAAAAGCACCGGATGTAGTCCGATTGCTGATATCGACTCGTTTACTGAAGATAGATTAGGTTCTGCCGACTTGATTGAGGAGGTCGAGTCGTCGGGATCTCGCGTTATTAAAGTCAGTAATAATAATGCTGGTGGTACTGTCGGTACTGGCAGTGGTAGTGGCAGTAGTGCGTCGGATGGCAGTAGTGGCATTGTTAATAGCGGGTCTGCAGCCGGTGCTGGGTCGGCCTCGACGGTGTCCATCATTTGCAGAGGCGCCAACCAGCTGATTCTCGACGAATCCGAACGTTCTCTACATGACGCTCTGTGTGTCATTCGATGCCTCGTCAAAGAAAAGGCTCTTATTGCTGGAGGAGGCGCGCCCGAAGTAGAGATTGCTCGCATTCTTAACAAGGAATCGCGCTCACTTCCTGGTACCGAGTCATTCTGCTGGAAGGAGTTTGCCGAGGCTCTGGATGTCATCCCCACCACGCTGGCCGAAAACGCCGGAATCAATAGCATTGAAGTCGTGACGGATCTTCGCAACAGACACGTCCAGGGCCAGCGAAACGCCGGCGTCAGTATCCGTCGCGGCACTGCAAACATCTACGACGAGCATGTTCTTCAGCCGGTTCTCGTCAACAAAAGCGCCATCACTCTGGCTGCCGAGTGTGTAAAGTCCATTCTACGTATTGACGACATCGCTTTTAGTCGTTAATCGGGTAGCTTTTATATAGAACAAGGTGCTTTCGGCTCCGTTGTGGTTGTTTCGCCTCCGGCGGCTGGGCTCTGCCCAGACCCGTGGCTCCACTTTGTGGAGAGTAGGAGCGTATAAATAGTGTGTTCCGCTATTTACGAGGTTTGAGGATCTTAACGGCAGTGCTGGAGAAAACATACGATAGCCCACTCCAGATGGTCGTAGTGGCTACAAGATAGCCTAAGCCTGTGAGCCCGTAGCCGACACTCTCAACTGTGGATGCCTCTAAAGATGTCTCGATTACCGGATACACCAGACTGCAACCAAGATACACCATCTGGAAAAACGTGTTGTATTTCGAAATGGTCGTAGGATGAACCTCGGCAGACGGAATGGAAAAGTCCCAGTATCTTTTAAACGTCAGTGGAAGCGGTAAAGAGATGTATCGGTAGTAGAATGCAGACAATCCAAGAAGAACATCTCGTCCAAGAATGATAGCAGCCATATAAAAAGGAATATCTCCCGACACTCCCAAACATGTGGCCAATGTCATCATCAGCGCTTTATCAGCCAACGGATCAATGACAGATCCAACCACGCTCTGCATATTGTACTTGCGGGCGATATAGCCGTCCAGCAAATCCGTGATCCCAGAATATACCACTAAAGAAAGTGCCCAGAACGAATGTCCATCAACTATTAGATAGCCAATTACTGGAGCGGTCGCTAATCTCGACATTGTCAGGATATTGGGAACTGTCCAAATGTCTTCCTTGAGAGGTCGCTTAGGAAATGCAGGGTCAGCAGTTGGACTAGTAGTAGGACTAGTAGTAGGACTAGTAGTAGGACTAGTAGTAGGACTAGTAGTAGGGCTTGCAACAGGCTTTTGGATTTTGACTTTGTTCAAGTCCTCAAAACTGGCTCTACTACTATCAGATAACTGTCGAATGGATGATTGTCTGGGCCTGAAATGCGAGTCAACACTGGTATCCTTAGAGCTACTACTGCTACTACGCCACCGAAGCGACGTTCTCTGGCTGACCATAAAGGTCCTTCTGATTGTCGACGCTGAAATAATCACATTTCGCAATGGTGTCACTCGTTGCAGTCGTAATAATAAACATGGATCCAAACACCTCAGGCTCATAATCAGATAAGATAAGCAGGATATTCAGGGTCTGAGTGTGGGAATCTTAGTTTTTCACTTCGTGTTTACGTCAGCCGTATTGTTTAGATCTGATCCGTAACCGCTGGTTTAACTGTGGACAGTTAATGTACCTGAAGCGATATTGATTTAATAATAAGAGTTTAATTGAAAGCGAGTCCAGCATATGGACTTTCATGTCAGAAGAGCAGTTGGGTTGACTTTTCTTGCGTTACTGGACTCAGAATGGACAGGCTCGTAAGATATATGCTATGTTTATAGCCATCCTACTATTCTGACAGCCGCGTTAGTCAATCTATTAGAATCCAATCTATTGGAATCATAATCGACGAATACGCCATCTGAAAAGAATACAGCAAAATGCATAGTGATATAGACATCTATAGCGACTATGATGAAGCTATTGAGACAAGTGAAGATGAAGGATTAGACGAGTCAATGACACAATTGGATACGGCAATTAATGCAGATAGAACGAGATCAGATCTAAAGCTGAGTCGAGCATGGCAAGACATTATCGATAAATATGGCGATGAGACTTTAGATTCAAAAGCGGATGTTATCGACTTGTATACTGGAGAGATAATAGAAGACAACGGGCATTTAAATGGATTGGATCTTCGCCAGGGTGGCTTATGGGCCGATGATGTGGATGAAGATGAAGATGAAGATGAAAGTGTAGACAAAAAGAGGAATAAACAAAAAGATAGCAGTCCTAGAAAAAAAAGCAGGAGAAGTAGTAGCAACTCCTACAGTTCTCCGACGGCCGTCAAGCCACTGAATCCGATAACAGACTGGTTACTGGGCAGTGAAAGTGATTCTGATCACGAACTGGTAAACATGAACACACCAAAACGTCTCAATGTGCCTGTGACATCGCCCACCAAGCGAACAAAAATTATGGCGCCTACATACGAAACGAACGCTCTACAAAATACGTCCAAAAGCTCATCAACAGAGTCCATTGCACCAGGGCAAGCGAGACAACAGATGTCTAGCTCAATATTATCATCTGGCCAGTGCTCACTAAACCCCGAGACAGGATGTTCACGACCCTTTTGTTTCAAATGTTCCTAAACAGACAAATCGAACAAACCACTGGCCTAACCATACTATTTATTTGTCTATTTATACAATCTTAAAAGATAACGATAGCGATCAGAGTTATGTTATCTCCACGTGAGATCAATGCAGGTCACGCGTCTTCGAGAAACTTCGTCAATCGCCCTTACCCAAGCCCGGCCTTTGAAGATATAAACTCGGCCAGAGGAGCTCTTAGCTTCGTTGACGTCAATTCTACAGTCAAATTTCAATAAAAAGCAGTCAAATGTCGGATACCACCACCACCAGACCAAGAGTATTCTTAGATATCTCCATTGGTGGAGCACCAGCAGGAAGAGCTGTGTTCGAACTGGTAAGTACAGATCATTGTTGACCTAAGAGCATAACAACTAACAACAGACAAGTTCAATGATATAGTTCCCAAGACAGCTGAGAATTTCAGAGCCTTGTGTACTGGTGAGAAGGGGAAAACCGAAAATGGCGTACCTCTTCATTATAAGAACTCGATTTTTCATCGAGTGATCAAGGATTTCATGATCCAGGGAGGAGATTTTACCAATGGCAATGGCACAGGCGGTGTTTCCATCTATGGTGAGAAGTTTGAAGACGAAGCATTCACCGAGAAGCACACGGAACCATTTCTATTGAGTATGGCCAATGCTGGACCTAACACCAATGGCTCTCAATTCTTTGTTACAACCGTTCCTACTCCTCATTTGGATGGAAAACATGTCGTATTTGGTAAACTGTTATCTGGCAAATCGGTCATTAGAAAGGTAGAAGGATTGAAAAAGGATTCAAACGATCGACCTCTAGAGGAGGTTTTGATCACTGACTGCGGCGAATTGGCAACAGATGAGCCTCTACCAAGAACAGATGATGGCACTGGTGATACCTATGAGGATTCCATTAAAGATGAAAGTCGAGTGGATGAAAATATTCCATCGACGGTGTTCAAGGCAGTTAATGAGATTAAAGAGATTGGTACAAAATTGTTTAAAGCTGGAGATATCAAAGGAGCATATAACAAGTATTCCAAGGCCGCCAATTACTTGAAGGACTACTTCCCAGACGATTTGTCAGAAGAGGATCTGGCTACCCTGACAGAAATCAAAATCTCGGTATTTCTCAACGTGGCTCTCACAGCTATTAAAGAGAATCAGCCTAAACAAGCAATCGATTCTGCCACAGAGGCTCTTTCATTGGATAAAATCGGCGACAAGGAAAAGGCAAAGGCCTTGTATCGTCGTGGACATGCTGAGCTGTTGCTTAAGAACGAAGACGGTGCTATCAAGGATCTCAATGAAGCATTGAAGTATGCCCCTGGAGATGCTGCTATTACTGCTTTGATTGCAAAGGCCAAAAAGGCATCCCAGGATAGAATCAAGAGGGAAAAGGCTTCACTAAGTAAGTTCTTTTCCTAAAAATAAAAATAGACACCTAATTATGTGCGAATCTATAGAAAGTTATAAAATAGTATATCTAATGATTGGTACGAGACCCTGCATATCTTCAGTTGCTTACGCCATCAATAAAAACTCAAGACTGAACAGAAGAAAAGCGAAAAGCTGAATGGGGGCTACCCGTACTTTAGGTCGACGCCCGAGGGCAGCGAGCAACGGGTCTGGGCAGCGCCCAGCCGCCGGAGGCAGAACCCCCGGGCCATGTCTCGGCGTTTACCGGTCATAAGAATTCCCTGATCTCACTTGCCTTATCTAATATGAGCTAAATATATGCAGTTGAGCAAATTATGCACGCTTAATCGTCAGTTGACGGCGATCTCTTCGCGCAAATTATGCATGCACAGCTAAAATAACCGGAAAAAATAACGGCCGCCTGCAGGCAGAGAACGAAGAACTATTTACCCCTGATCATAGCTTAAATAGCCCAGTACATCTGCAATGGCGTATGAATGAACGAAAAGGAAAACACTTATTTCAATGATCGTGTAGGAAATGTGGGACAAGGTAGTAGAAGCGGCGGCGGCAGCGGCAGTGCCACCAACGACGATTAGTGTTGATGTTGACTGCCCTTCAGATTGTGAATGCTATCATATTGGCAAAGGGAAAGAGAAAGATACGAGTGTCGATCCCGCACCTGTTACCGGTACTGAATGCACGTCAAGAGCGCAGGGTCTTTTCTTAGATTCAAATGATGCTCGAGTTGAGGCGAAGAAATTGGATATAGTGAACAAACTGCTATGGCTATGGATTTTAGTTGCAATGGCTTTGGGGGTAATTATCGGATACTTTGTTCCTAACGTGGCAACGATTTTACACAGAGGAGAGTTTGTGGGAGTATCGATCCCAATACTTGTTGGCTTATTAGTAATGATGTATCCCATACTATGCAAGGTACAATATGAAGAGCTACCAGTAGTAGTTCGCGATAAACGATTATGGACCCAACTAGCCTTCAGTGTTGTATCGAACTGGATAGTGTCACCTCTGGTTATGTGTGCTCTGGCCTGGGCTTTTCTACCGGACAGAGAGGATTTAAGACAGGGTCTTTTACTTGTTGGGACGGCTAGGTGTATAGCAATGGTTCTGATATGGAATGAGTTAGCATTTGGAGAGAAAAACTACTGTGCCGTTTTGGTTGCATTCAATTCTATTCTTCAGATTGTACTATACGCCCCACTGGCAAAATTCTACATCACATACTTATCATCATCTTCAAAGCAAAACATCGACGTCAGTTATTCAATGGTTGCCACATCAGTCGCAGTGTTTCTTGGTATTCCATCAGGTGCAGCTCTGTTGACAAGAATCAGTCTTCGTAGGATACTTGGAATAAGGGCATACGACGGGCTCTTCATCAGTTTAATATCTCCATTTTCCTTACTGGGTCTCTTGTTTACCATCATAATATTATTTGCATCCCAGGGTAGGCGTGTTGTTCAACAGATTATTATTGTTGTCAGAGTTGGTGCGCCACTTGTGGTGTATTTCACAATCATATTTGCATGTTCGATATTCATATGTCGAAAACTTGGGTTTAGCTATAAGCTGACAGTGACCCAGAGCTTCACTGCTGCTAGTAATAATTTCGAGCTGGCAATAGCCGTTGCGATAGCGGTATTTGGCATCTCCAGTGATCAGGGCCTTGCAGCCACAGTTGGCCCTCTGATAGAAGTTCCAGTACTGTTGATTCTTGTATATATCACAAAATGGTTCTATAAGCCAGATAGGAATGGAGTTATTAGTAGAGACATGGTATAAAGGAATGCCATGCTCTTAAAATAAGCTGTTTATTAAATACAATAGAATCAAAAGATAATGCAGTAGAGTTTGGGTCACCAATTCAATCAATGATGTATTAAAAGGCGAGCTCTATCGTCCTCAGTCATATAATGCAAGTCCTGCGCTTCCTGAATGATACCTCCAGAAACAGATCCATATGGCTGAAGACTGACCTGAGAGCCATAGTCTATATTCGGAGCCACACCATCAACATCCTTACTGTAGATTTGAGGAGTAGGCAAACGTATGTCAGATAATGTCGGATCTACCATTTCGACCTCAGGAAACGTTTCTTGGTCGCGCTTCTTGTAATGGTCATAATCAAGCTCATTCTCGCGAACAATGTCGAATTCCTGCATCGGAGCTGAACGACTGGAGCCGCCAAACACAGAAGTGCCATTACTAGTGAAAATATCATCACTCACATTACAAACACTTGCCAGCCTGTCTAGTGCCTTGGCATGGACCATAGGAACGGGTAGTCTTCTGTTCAGAATGGGATTCCTGTAACGCTCATCCAGATTAGAACTGATCATTGAATCGACTTCTCTGCCTCCATCCATATGGTGTTCCATAATCTCCTTTTCAGAATCAGTAGGGATAAAATAGAAGAATCGTGGGTTGAACACTTTCCAGATAAATATTTTAAAGGCAATTACGAGAAAAGGTAATGGTGCGACTGACATTCCTAGCGCCAAACCACCCTGGATCCAAACTACTGCCAACAGAATAACATTGCCAATTCCCAATGCAAATAACATGCAATTTGAAATCAGCGGCCAAAACATTCCATCACTTTCGGCCTTTGTAACAAACATATACATAAGCGAGTATTTCTTGAGAACAATATCAAATGACAGATAGAAAGTCAGCATAGGGAAAATAATCGGCTGAATGGACGTAAATGCAAGAGCGATTGTAGAATAAAACAGAATCCAAATGTAGTATACTGAGAAATTGAAACTTTGAGGTGCCGTCAATAACATCATTTCACGAGGCGTAGGTGATAACACATGCTTCTTGAAGCTATTCCATAGCAGCGTAAACACCTGTAGAAGATCAAATACGGCGCCGAGATTCGCCTTGAGTATATACATGACCCAGAAAGATGAAGCGTTGATAATGGCATTCGCAATCTGTTCACCAATATGAAGCTTGTTGACAACATCGACAAACGACATGTTATTGTGATTTGAGTCTACAAACTGTATTATTTGGCTAACAACGTTCCAGATAACGCTCATCATAGTAAACACAAAAAAATTGTTGAAAAAGAAGAAAGCATATAACTTCTTTGCAACGTCTCGTTCTCGCTCATTCTTTGTTAGCTTACCTTGCCATTGGGACATTCTTCTCATAATCATTGGAAGTATCAGAAAGATAAGGGACGTAACAATGGGGGACAGGACACCCTGTAGAATCGCAAATAGTGTTGGATGCCCATCTAAAAACATTTGATATCCGTTCCATAGAACGCCCAACCTGGACAGATCAGACAGGAAACAACCGATAAAGGCATTAGGTATAACCCACGCAATCATAAGAAATGTGAACAAAATATTGCCCCACCATTGTTTGTTTGCTCGTTCGTATTTGCCTAGAACGATATTTTTCCAGATGATATCTTCGGGTCTCGGGGCCAGCTTGACAAGGGCGCCACCAACGCGTCCGCCTTTACGGTTTGCTCTTTGTGCAACCATATGAGCCTCAGACTGACTATGGTATGATACAAATCCATATGGTAATCTTTCGCTTGCTTCAACGTCAATACTGGTATGTTCAATACGCTGCTTCAAGATTTTCAGCTTGATCATATAATAGTTGATTGCATCGACTTTTCTTGGTAATCGATCTCTGTCATCTTTCATTGGCCTAGTCAATGGTCGTTTGGAAGGAAGTTTATCTGGATGCTTGAGATACTTGGCAAGATGCTTTTCAAGTTCAAAAATCGCTGAGGTATATTTCTCGTGCAGTTCACCCAATTGCCTAACGTCTCTGCCGACCTCGACCTGTTCAATTTTAGGTGGTGACGATGAGTCTGTGTGATCAGAGAATGAAGCCATTAGATTAGCTAACCCGGACTCGGCTCCGTGTTTAGTTGGAAGCTCAGTGACTAACAGGGTTCTCATAAATAAACTTCGCTGATACTGTCTAGACATAAACTGCCTACGCCGAAGATGAATGATTTGATTATAATTTGTCCATAAAAAGTAGATGACAGTAAAGTCGACAATGTAACCAATCACCACATGGGCAACTAGAGGAGCGCCTCGTACCAGTGATGGGGTCATGAGAATGAATGCATCTCGAGTAGTAAGGTTTTTGCCAAACGGACTACGCAAGTTAAAATAAATATTAATGGGGATTCCAACTGCGCAGATTAGAATGGAAAGCACAAAAAACATGTTTCTGAGCATTTTCAGAAACCTGATAAATACCGCGGCATCCAGTCCCAGTCGGTCAACCAATTCGTCCTCGGTGATTTGAAATACCAGCTTGATCCAATGGAATGGACGTTTCCCAAGAGCAGGGGGGGCTTTCAAAGGGACAACGACTCCATTTCTTGTTTTCTCGCCTGTATATTTCAATTTTGGGGCATAAATGAGGTTATGTCTCGGTCTGATGAAACAAAATGCAATAAATAAAATAACTGACCCGCCTATGAACAGCACCAGGGAAGCCAATACAGAATTGGAACTGTAACGAGATCTGGAATAGAGTTAGGATTGAGCAGATCCAGAGCATGAGCCATACTTACGATTGGAATGAATTCTGTAATAATTGCTAGAGTGTGTGTTAGAGAGCTGAGCACCCAGCACTGTCAGGGGACCGTCGTACTCCGCGAAGCGGAGCAACGGGTCTGGGCAGCGCCCAGAAACGCCCCTATACTTTCACTTACTAGTAGCAGTTGCCCAGGATCGCTTTGTTTAGATGCAGAGTTTGTTGTGCTTGATACTAGCGGACTTGTTGAACTCATTTTCCGAGTATATATCAATGAAATGAGGCTATAGGTTTCGGAGAGTCCAACAGAGATTAAACAAAATGTCCGTATATGTTATAGAGGTTAACAAAGTGAATACGCGTGGAATACACGTGGAGTAACAAATGAAAGTTCGGTTGTATGATATCCACAAATCAAGCTGTAAATGAAAAAAGGGCTCACGGATGATGTTTACATGCCAGAGATGAGCCAGAAGTTTTCAATAAATATATTGTCAGGAAAAAGTAATGTAGAGAAGAAGTATCCAACTCCCGATAATGTGATTGAGTTTTTTTCGTGTCTTAACTGCAACAGCAGTGGCATGGCCCAGATCTGTCCGTTACTAAAATATGCGGCCAGCTTTTACCTATAGAAATAACCTTTGTAGATTTTTAGCCGATACCTGGGCAGGATGCATCAGGTTATTACTTTGAAACAAGCCCGCATATGAGGAGGAAAGCGGCCAAGGCAGCGAGAGGAGTAGTCAAGGCAGCCAGAACCATCCACATATGTACTCAGCGGATTGTCAAAGGTAGAATTGTATCATGAATCCACAGATCATAAACCAATTTTGCCCCCGTCGAGATATATGGCATGTTATGGGGAGCAGTCGAGTAAGTGCTTTTTAAGCGCAATACGGCTTGTTACTCCGGTTACGGGCAGAAAAGAGAGAAGATTTTCGTCATGGGAATTCACCATGCAGATGCGATGCTACTATATTAAGAACAGATTAGTATGAGTGGTATTAGAAATGAGAGCAGTTGCAAGAGTAGAGAGGATGGTAATAGCAGTAGTGGATATGGGGTGATAAATACGGAGCGATTAGCGGTAGCGACATGAGGCACATGAGGCCCTTGCAGAGCTGTTGAGAATGCCGAAACAGATAAGCCCAGTTTAACTGTTTACTGTTCAGCAGTGGAGTTCTGGAGTGGATAAGCACAGTTAATATATGCTACGCGAGACACATGGAGCTATTAATATTATTATTTACCAATCATTATTAAATTTACTTCCGCCTACGCGAACAGGCTTGACTGCCTGGGCTCCGCCAGCTTCAAGGAAACTGAATCTGTCCTTCCTGGTAAGCTCGTATTTTTGAATTTTCTCTTCTTTCTGAAGAGTGATTCCAATATCGTCCAGTCCCTTTATGAGACAGTCTTTACGGAAAGGGTCAATGTCAAAGTGTTCAACAAGGACGTTGCCTTCACTGTCTGAAATGGTTTGCTTGGGGAGGTCGATCTTAAGAGAACCACCTTTTTCACTTATTGGAAACAGTTTCTCCTTGATAACCTCAGCATCGATACGAATTGGCAGAAGTCCGTTTTTCAGCGAATTGTTGTAGAAAATATCACCAAATGAAGGGGCAATGACGGCTCTGATACCAAAATCGCCTAAAGCCCACGGGGCGTGCTCACGAGAAGAACCACAACCGAAATTAGGTCCTGACACAACGAGAATCTTGGCCTTGTCCCAAGGAGCCACATTGAGAGCAAAGTCGGTCTTCTCAAGTGTACCGTCCGGATTGGGCTTGAATCGAAGCTCGTAAAAGAGACCGACTGACAGACCAGTTCGTTTGATTGTCTTTAAAAACTGTTTAGGAATGATGGCGTCAGTGTCGACATTGGCCTTTGCAATCGGCGCAGCAATGCCCTCTTCGATCTGGAACACTGGAATACCAGTGCTGGCCCGCGGCGTCGATATAGGAGTATTGTCAATAGATCCATGTGCAGCAGACTGAACAGGAGCATCTTCAGAGATTTCAAGCTCGTCGGGAGCTTCTGATGATTGTTCTTCATCGATACGAGGTTTCTTGGTAGGCGACTCCACGCTAACAGCAGCCGATTCGGTTTCGGAAGTGATGAACTTGCGGACGTCGGTTAAATGACCATCGATACCAGCCGCTGCGGCCATGGATGGAGACATTAAATGAGTTCGTCCCTGTGCACCCTGACGACCCTCAAAATTTCGGTTCGACGTCGAGGCACATCGTTCCTTGGGAGATAGAATATCGGGATTCATACCAAGGCACATGGAACAACCGGCTTCTCTCCATTCAAAACCAGCAGCCTCGAAAATCTTATCGAGACCCTCACGTTCGGCCTGTCTCTTGACAAGACCAGAACCTGGAACCACCATAGCACGGATGACATTGTCAGCCTTCTTACGTCCCTTGACTACCGAAGCGGCCAGCCTCAGATCTTCAATCCGCGAGTTTGTGCATGAACCAATAAATACTTTATCAATTTTGATCTCGTTAAGAGGCGTATTGGCAGTCAGTCCCATATATTCGAGTGCTCGCTCCATACCCGACCGTCTAATTGGATCAGACTCTTTAGTAGGATCCGGAACCGAGCCTGAAATCGGAAGTGCGTCTTGAGGAGAAGTACCCCAAGTCACGGTAGGAATTATGTCGCTGGCCTTGATTTCAACTTCAATGTCGAATTTCGCACCTTCGTCTGTATGAAGAGTCTTCCAGTAAGCCACGGCCTTTTCCCACTCTGGTCCAGACGGAGCCAGAGGACGGCCCTTGATATACTTGAAAGTCGTCTCATCAGGAGCAATCATACCTGCTCGAGCACCACCTTCAATAGCCATATTACACATGGACATACGGGCCTCAACTGAAAGATTGCGAATGGCTTCACCAGCGAATTCAATCACCGCCCCGGTACCTCCTGCCGTACCGATCTTGCCAATAATGTATAAAACCAGATCTTTAGACGTGATGCCAGGGTTGAGTTTACCCACCACGTTGATGAGCATGTTTTTGGATTTGGTCTGTAAAAGGGTCTGAGTAGCCAAAACGTGCTCCACTTCAGACGTGCCGATGCCAAACGCCAGAGCCCCGAAAGCGCCATGGGTCGACGTATGACTATCACCACATACCACCGTGGTACCAGGAAGAGTGAACCCTTGTTCGGGGCCCACCACGTGCACGATTCCCTGACGAGAATCGTCTAATCCGAAATAGCGCACACCGAAATCCTTGACATTCTGTTCCAGAGTCGAGCACTGTAAACGAGAGTCGTCTTCCTGGATAAATGTCTGGATCGATTTGAACGATTTCCGAGACGTGGTAGGAATGTTATGATCCACGGTAGCTAAAGTACAGTCTGTTCTTCTCACTTTCCTCCCGGCGTTCTTGAGTCCTTCAAAAGCCTGTGGAGATGTCACTTCGTGCACCAGATGTCTATCAATATAGATGAGATAAGTGTCTTCACCTTCCTTGGACACCACGTGGTCCTGAAACACTTTGTCGTACAGCGTCTGAGGGGTTCCTTTAACTGAAGGCATTGTAACTGAAATGATTCACAAACAATCAAAGCATGAACAGATCAATAATCTTACGGCTCTGTGTCTCTATATATACGGCATTTTTCACTCTGACACACTGACGTCGATCCCGATCCTCTGCTCCGGTATCGCCAGCCGCTAGGCCAATGACCGCGCGCTCATAGTAACACCGGCATCGCCGGTTTGTGGGGTGCAGGCCGATATCGGCGACGGGGGGTCGCGCGCGGGCTGGTGGCGCTGCCTCCGGCGGCTGGGCGCTGTCAAGACCCGTTGCGCTCGCTGCGCGGGCGGAGTTGGCTATGTGGCATGAGTCATTGGGTGCGCGGGATGGCGTACGGGATGGGCGTGCGGGATGGGTTTGTTGGACCATAAACTTGACTCGCTTCGTTAGAGGACACTCGTGTATGCCGATAACGGGTGTCGGCGCGAGCATAGCCGCACTCAAACCAGGACCGATGATGATGATGGGCTGATGCGATGCCGGCCTGCGGCGGCCCACGGCTTGTTGGGAGTCTTATGATTGGGAAACAGGAGCCGCCAGCGCGGACCAGCCTGCTAGCCCTATGGTTTCACTTATAGTGGCTTCGAGAAGATTAGTACTACCACCGTCTTTTGGACATGCTACGGCTACGGCGACGGCGACCGGCTATTATTACTACTGCGAAGTACCTACTTTCTTTCAAACTCTGAAATCAACCATCTCTGCCAGATCTGCTGTGCTACACAACCCACCCGAGTCCGGCAGGTTCAGATCCACCATTATCTATCAGTCGGTGTTTCAAGCAGACTGATATTGCCACTGAGCTAGCTTTCTGTCGATTAGCAGTTTTGCATCAGAGACAGTTGGATCTACGATTAGTGAGACGATTAGTGATACATTACATTTGTTGTTGACGGGATCCATTCTAATTTTGATCAAGTGTTTTTTGATTTATTGCGTTATTTGATAGTTGATATTTGATATTGATATTTGATACTGATATTTGTGTCTGCTCTATCTCATTCACGTATTCAGCTGCTGCTGTTGTACCATTTTGTTTGTGTCATACGATTGTTCATCATAATCCCCTGTTGCTCCGTACGCTGATCCTACAATGTTGCGAATCGCAGCTAGACCGCTGCGTAGCTCGCTGTTACGTGCTTCTACTGTAAATATTCTTACTTCGCGAGCCCTCGTGCTGCGCCGGTCTTTTTGGTCGCCTTTTAATCCTTCGGCTTCGTCGATCCAGTCGTCTCCAACTACCACAGCGGCTACTTCAGCCACCCATTTGCTGTCCCTCAAAGAGCAGGCTGCTAATAGATCTCTGTCGAATCCTAGTGCGCAGGCCGACTTCTATCGCAATTTATTAGCATCGAATTATCCTCATTTGGTTGTTTCTAGATATGAATCACCTGGAGTCGGCAAAAACGCCGAATGTGATGCTTTATATGTGCAGGCATTAAAGGTCATTGGCCACGTCGACAAGGCCGAAGCCATAGAGAGGTCTTTATTAGCCCAGGCGCAAGCTCAAGCTCAGGCTCAGGCCGCTGCTGCTGCTGCCGCGTCTGCTTCTGCCGGGTTCACCAGTCCTGTTTCGTCCAATATAGCTGGTGCGTCTGATGCATTTAACCCCATGCTTAATAACCCGTTAGGTAGAGGTACTCGGTCCGATCCGGTTCATATCATCATTAACGAGACTGCCCTGTCGTCTGTTCTCAAGTGGCTCAAATGGCTCATTCCTATGGGCTTGGCCGGTTGGGGTCTTATAGTAGGCCTCACTTTCTTCACCGAATCAGCCTCTATACTTAAAGGTGCTGGTAGCGATATCGGTGCTAGTAAGTTGGATGGCGCCAACGGATCTCAGTCCAATGTCAAGTTCACCGATGTTCATGGAGTCGATGAGGCTCGTGCTGAATTGGAAGAGATTGTGGACTTTCTTAAAGATCCATCCAAATTCACTGGCCTTGGTGGCAAGCTCCCTAAGGGTATTCTCTTGACAGGACCTCCTGGTACAGGTAAGACTTTGCTTGCAAGAGCAGTGGCCGGTGAGGCGGGTGTTCCATTTTTCTTTATGAGT
This sequence comes from Sugiyamaella japonica, assembly GCA_030583365.1. Classification (NCBI taxonomy): domain Eukaryota; kingdom Fungi; phylum Ascomycota; class Dipodascomycetes; order Dipodascales; family Trichomonascaceae; genus Sugiyamaella; species Sugiyamaella japonica. The sequence continues at coordinate 55,677 of JAJMIG010000008.1, forward strand.
GGTTCTGAATTCGACGAGCTTTATGTTGGAGTGGGCGCAAAGAGAGTACGAGAATTATTCGCTGCCGCTCGAGCAAAGGCTCCTGCAATTGTTTTTATTGATGAGTTGGATGCTATAGGAAGCAAGAGAAACCCTAAAGATCACGCCTATTCCAAACAGACGCTTAATCAACTTTTGGTTGATCTTGACGGGTTCTCTCAAACCACTGGAGTAATCTTCATTGCTGCCACCAATTTCCCCGAGATGCTTGATAAGGCTCTCACTCGTCCTGGCCGGTTTGATAAAATCGTCCATGTCGAACTCCCCGATGTGCGAGGAAGAATTGCCATTCTTAAACATCACATGAAAAAAGTCGAAACCGCTGTTGACGTGGATCCATCAACTATCGCCAGAGGCACTTCTGGGTTTTCGGGCGCTGACCTCATGAATCTCGTCAACCAGGCGGCCATTTTCGCCTCACAACAGAAAGCTGTATCTGTAGATATGAGCCATTTCGAGTGGGCCAAAGACAAAATCCTACTTGGCGCTGCTCGTAAAACCATGGTTCTTACTGAAGAATCTCGTCGCAACACGGCTTTCCATGAAGCAGGTCATGCAATTATGGCTCTATACACCCCAGGGGCTACCAGTCTTTATAAGGCCACCATTCTTCCTCGAGGGTCTGCTCTTGGTATTACTTTCCAGCTACCTGAAATGGACAAGTATGATCAGACCAAGAAAGAACTGCTAGCTCGTTTAGACGTTTGCATGGGTGGTAAGATTGCTGAAGAAATGATCAATGGGCCTGAGAATGTCACTGCTGGTTGTTCGTCTGATCTTAAAAACGCTACACAGGTCGCTCGTGCCATGGTCACATCTTTTGGAATGTGTGATGCCATTGGTCCTGTCGAGCTGGCGGAAAGCTGGAACGACTGGTCGGCTGACACCCGTCATCTAGCAGAACAGGAAATCCGTGGTCTACTCCTCACGTCGGAAAACAGGACGCGTAAAATGCTCAAGGACAAATACGTCGAGCTTGAGCGATTAGCCCTCGGCCTTTTGGAGTACGAGACCCTTGATAAAGAAGAAATAGAAAAGGTGGTTCAGGGCCAAAAGATCGAGCGTGAGAAGACTGTCACAAACACCGTTGTACGTGGCAGCGACATAAAAGACGAACGAGACAAGGGTGGTAGTAAAGTTGGTCTAAAAGGACCCGGAGTCAAGCTTGGATAATCTGCATAGAAGTAATCGTAAAATATCTGTGTATATACCTGCTGCTGCTTCTGTTAGGGAAGTGCCCCAAAGTCAGCATTTTGTATCTAAAATGCTCACCTGGTGTCGCAGAGCCTGAGGAGGTTTTCACAACTGTAATAAATTAAATATTTGCCTAATATAAATGAGAACCGACTATGTCAGTCTATAACGACTTCAGAGCTTCAGACTCTTCAGACTCTCAAAGCCTACCATGCCAGAACACTTTTATCATAGCTCAAGAATTTACCATTATCTTCAGCACTGAGGTCGGCAATAATATCAGAAATCGCTGTTGCACTCTCTTCAGTGGTAATCATAAAGCCTCTAAGCATTTCGGCCGACTCTGAAGATTTAGCTGCCACAATGTCTACATATCCATTGCCCATGTCACTGGCAACGACACCGGGGTGGATAGGTACGACGATGAAATTCTCTGCGGCCAATTCAATACTCAATTCCTTGGCGACAAAGTTAAGAGCCGACTTGGACTGTCCGTAGGAGCTGGAGCTGAACTCCGGCGACATACCTCCCTGGGAAGCTAGAAGACTGCTGACAAACAGAACCTTGCGAGTAGGACGCTCAAGCAACAGTGGATACAGGGCCTTGAATAAAACAATAGGGCCAAGAACATTGATGTTATAAATGTGAGCCCATGATTCAGTAGGAGTGTCAAGGACCGTCATAGGACGCTCAGCAATTCCGGAATTGGCCACAAACACATCGATTCCACCAGCGAGCTTCTTGACCTGTGCAGCAACATCGGCAGCATCACTATGAACAGCAGCGTCATACTTCAATACGTGAACATTGTCATGTTCCTTTATCCAAGCCTGAAGGTCCGCAGCCTGGGAAGGATTACGAGCAGTAGTAATCACAACAGAGTCTTTAATAGACGAGAGCTTCTGAACCAAAGCAAATCCGATTCCTCTGTTTCCACCGGAAACAAAATAAACAGTATTAGAAGACATTGTTAAGTATAGAAATAAAGGTGCTTTCGATTGATTGAGTTGATTGTATTGTAATGTGATTGAATTGGATATAGATAAAAAAAATGTTGAACTCTCTGGCGACCGACCCTCTATTTATATTCGGACGGATTTAAAGGATATAAGGCAGGGGTAACTTGAGTGCAGGGCCTTCTGTGCAGAGATCAGCACCTCCGCGCACCTCCGCGCCCTAACCGTCGGGATCCGCGGGGCTCGCATAGAAATGCAGGTGCTTCTGTACTGAAAAGGGTCTAGTGCCTATGCTTAAATAGGCGAGAGCATTATCTAATCAGTCTAAAAACCAAAGATTTCTAAGCAGTGCTTATGTGATTTTTGGGGATCTGTTGACGGTGCCCACTTTTTGGGTTATAAGGTCCGCATAAACGTTTTGGCGAGTACGCCCACCAAAATCCTGACAAACAAAGACATGACAAATAGATAGACGTTTGGGGTACCCCATGAGGATAACGTCAGACCAGGTACGAATATCGAGATTGCTTGTCCGTTAGAAATTTACATGGCATGGAGATTCAGCCTAGTATTTCCGCGGCGGAAGCGGACTGGCTCCGTGGGGAACATAGAATCCAGATCATATAAATATCAGAACCAATTGCCAGGAATTGTTTCAATGCTGATTATCAACCAGTGATTAATAGTTTCTCTTCATATCGTTACTGTCACACAACTCATAATCATAACTCACAATGACTGTTACCACTACTTCGTCTAATTTGTTCACTCCTATCAAGGTAGGGAGCGTGACTCTTCAACATAGAGTCGCTATGGCCCCTTTGACCAGATTCCGAACTCCTAATCATATTCCTCCTGAGGTGTTTGCTAAATATTATGAGCAAAGAGCTGCCCGAGCAGGTACCCTTATTGTTGGTGAAGCCACGCTTATTGCTGCCCAGGCTGGCGGATATGATAATGTTCCCGGCATCTGGTCTCAAGAGCAAATCAATGGATGGAAAAATGTCATTTCCAAAATCCACGGCAAAGGTTCATTTGTGTTTCTTCAATTGTGGGCTCTAGGGCGAGTTGCGTTGCCCGACGTGTTGGAGAAAGATGGAGTCAAATCAGGCATTGTGTCTGCATCTGATGTCGCCACCAAGGAGACAGGCGTGACTCCACGTCCACTGAACCAGCAAGAGATCAAGGAATATATCCAGCTTTATGTCCAGGCGGCCAAGAATGCTCTGGAAGCCGGTGCAGATGGCGTTGAGATCCATGCTGCTAACGGCTATCTCCCAGATCAGTTTTTGCATGAGAACACCAATCACCGTACAGATGAGTATGGTGGATCTATAGAGAACAGGGCTCGATTTGCCCTTGAAATTGTGGACGCCCTGACTGAAGCCATTGGTGCTGAGAAAGTGGCCATTCGCCTGTCTCCTTGGGGATCATATGGCGAAGTGGAACCTGGACTGACCCCGATTCCTCAGTGGTCGTATGTTGTTTCCGAGCTTGAGAAGAGGGCTCAGCAAGGCAACAGGCTAGCCTTCATTCACATTGTAGAGCCTCGCGTGAACGGCAATATCGATGTTGAGAGTACAGGTTCAAACGAGTTTGCTCGTAACATCTGGCAGGGCATTCTTGTAAGAGCTGGTGGTCTTACTGAGGACGCCGAGGAAGTAGCTCAAGAGGATCCCAATACCGTTGTTGCTCTTGGCCGGTACTTTATTTCCAATCCTGATCTTGTTGACAGAATTGAAAAGAAGATCAAGCTAACTCCCTATGACCGCAGCACCTTCTATGCTTCCGAGCCTACTGATATCACCGGATACATCGAGTACCAGACCGCCTCTGAATAGACCATAACCAGACCACCTATTATACTATATAGACAATAAATTGCGCCTGCATTTTCTTTTAATTCCAGCGAGCTTGGTCGCACAAAGGAGGGGGGTGTCTCCGACGGCTGGGCTCTGCCCAGACCCGTAGCTCGCTTCGCTCGGGCGGGGACCTGCATTGGAGTAATGTCAGCACCGATACCGGTGATTTTACGGGCCTGCTCACCTCATCTTTTCGCAGACACTTGAGATTTCGTCTTTTAAATGTCGTAACCGTTCGAGGCAGCGCCGCGGTGTTGACATGCAGGGAAGGATGCCATGCATAACCCATGCAAGATTAAGTTTGCCCAAACCTTATGCACCATCAACAGCTTTCTTCTCTGAAATTCCAGAGCCAGCACTATCGCAGTGAGAAGCGATTATGAAGACCAATATACGGCCAACGGTCACAGGCATGATTGTGCAGAGCCCCGTTCATCTTGAGGCTCAGTCATTGCGAGTAGAGTCTGATATTTGTCTGCGAGCTGCCCTGTCAAGGCGAAATTATAACACCCTGAGCCCAGAGAGAATCCAGAGCCACCTGCAACCACGAACCGCTCCAAACCACCGCCACGCGCTCTCCGCGAAGCGGAGCAACGGGTCTGGGCAGAGCCCAGCCGCCGGAGGCAGAGCCCCCTTCCCCTTCCCCCTGGGCCCACAGCAGCCCCAGCGGGCGAGCGCCCAGCCGCACCCAGCAGGGTCACGTTTCCAAGACACGTTGTAGAAGGGGCAGCAGAGAGAGATAGATCAGAACGTTTAACATATTGCGGATCTAGATTTGAAGAGAGCGTGAATTGAAGGTGAGAAACGAAAAAAAATGTCAGCTAAAGCGCTTATTCTTGTTGGAGGAGGTACTCGAGGCACGAGATTTCGGCCTATTAGTTTGAGCACGCCCAAGGTGCTGTTCCCAGTGGCCGGCAAGCCTATGTTGTCGCATGCGGTGGACGCGGTGGCAGCGCAGGGGACGGTCAAGGAGATTATTCTGTTTGGATTCTATGAAGAATCGGTTTTTAAGGACTTTATTCAGGACACGCATCGCCAGTATCCTCATTTGTCGATCAAATACTTGCGGGAGTACAAGGCCATGGGCACTGCTGGTGGACTGTATCACTTTCGAGACGAGATTTTAAAGGGCAATCCACAGCAGTTTTTCGTGATCCATGCCGATGTGTGTTCGTCGTTCCCATTGAAGGAGCTGAGCGAGTTTTTTGCCGAGAAAAAGGCCAAGGCAGTGATTCTGGGAACAAGAGTGCCTTCGAAGATTGCCAACAACTTTGGCGCCATTGTGGCTGACGAGGACCAGAAGGTCGTGCACTATGTTGAAAAGCCCGAGTCGCATATCTCGACGCTGATTAATGCCGGGGTGTATTTGTTTGATAGGAGCGTTTTCCAGGTCATGAAGGAGGCTCGCCAGCAGAAGGAGCAGGACGCCGCGGACAATGTCTATTATTCCGACGACCACAACGACCAGGACATTCTTCGTCTGGAGCAGGACGTTCTGGTAAAGTTTGCTGAGAACCAGGACCTGTATGTCTATGAGACCAAGGATTTCTGGCGCCAGGTCAAGGAGGCTGGGTCCGCCGTGCCGGCCAATTCGCTGTACCTGCAACAGCTGTTCCAAGCGAGCCCAAAGGCTCCAGGGCTCGCGGCTCCCTCGGCCAACATCGTGCCTCCCGTGTTCATTGACCCGCTCGCCGACGTCGACCCGACCGCCAAGCTCGGACCCGACGTGTCGATTGGGCCGTATGCGAAAATCGGCAAGGGCGCGCGAATCAAGGACTCGATCATTCTCGAGAACGCCGAAGTCAAGCCCAACGCCATTGTGCTCCACTCCATTCTCTGCTCGGGCACCAAGGTCGGCCAATGGGCCCGTGTCGAGGGCTCGCCCACCAACCACGCCACCTACATGGCCACCACCGAGCGCGACGGCGTCCGCGTCCAGAACGTGTCCATTCTCGCGGCCGACGTCGTTGTCGCCGACGAGGTCCATGTCCAAAACACCATTGTCCTTCCCCACAAGGAGATCAAGACCGACGTCAAGAACGAGATCATCATGTAATCCGCCTACCACCCCCTACCACCTACTGCCACCTACTGCCACATATAATCTATACATAAATAAAGACACACTTGTAGACACACTGGAACGAGGGCCTCCGGCGGTTGGGTTCTGCCTCCGGCGGCTGGGCGCTGCCCAGACCCGTTTGTTCGAGCTTCGCTCGAAGGCCGTCGCTCGTGGGGCGCATCGCTTGGTCGCTCGCTTGGTCGCTCGCCAGGTTCGCCAAACTCACGCGTAATCCACAGTCTCTCCTCATTGGGACTTTTCTCACCCTCTTCTCGACGCGGCTAACCTTCTCCACAGCCGCCAGAAACGAAAATCGTCTGCCTGCCAGCCGAGAACCGCTCCACGGAACTTATCTTCTGCCGTCTCCTTCATTCTCGGTCCACTTCATTCTCCCGTCACACTTGACGTTTTCGTGCTCCTCAACTGTCTGGCATTCTGTATTCGATTCCATTGGCCTCTTAGCCACCGCGCACCACCGCCTACCACCGCCTTCCACCATCTACCACCGTCTACCACCGTCTACCACCATCAATCAACCAATGGATAGTAATAATAGCAATAACAGCAACAAACCACAACGAAGCGGGCCACGCATGCTGTCTGTGGCCGAGAGAGCTCGGCTCGAAGAGTTTCAAGATCACATCCACTACTCTACCAGGTATGACTGCTGCTTGCCTACCGTTTGGGGTACTCGTCCGTCAACACATCCACTAACACTCGTTACAGGTACAGCGACGACAATTTCGAATACCGACATGTGATTCTGCCCAAAAATATGCTCAAGGTCATCCATCGAGACTATTTCGATCCCGACACTGGAACCCTTCGCATTCTGTACGAAGATGAATGGAGAGGCTTGGGCATCACTCAGAGTCTCGGGTGGGTTCACTATGAGACACACGCTCCGGAGCCACACATTCTCTTGTTCAAGCGGCCAAAGGATAACAAATGAAAAAAGATCCTCGATGATTTGATTTTTGCATGATAGGTATAGAATATAATGATTTATGGTTGCCACAAGTCATCCGGTCAGGTCCGGCCCGCTACAGCTTCTCTCTCTCGCGTGTCGCGGGCCTACCATTATGACACAGTACAGTAGTAACATTAATATATCAATTAGGTTCTGACAACGACAGGTAGTAGACAGGGAGGGTAGACAGGGAGGGTGGACAGGGTAGTACACGACAGTAGTTTAGACCAATTCGTAACCTGCTGACAGGTGCGAATGGTCCGATAGTCATAACTTATACTTGGACTGGATCAGCCAATCGCCAGTGGCCGAGTCTTGATATGCTTTGTTTTCTTGTAGTAATTTGTCAAGGTGAAGATGGATTCCCCGCTCAACATATCGCATCACTTCGCTGGGAACGTCCTTATATAAGTCGGTTGCAATGTCTGTGAGTGACAAGGGCTCGGACGCTGACCGGAGAAGATCAATAATCTGGTTTTCTCGCGCCTGACGATGGCTGATGTATTCCTTGATGATTGCTGGACCGTCGTAAATGACTGGACCATGACCCGGATAGATCTTGGCCAGTCGGCCGTTTCCTATCTTTTCCATTTTCCGTAACGAGTCCAGATATACCTTGAGATCCGAGAAAACCGTTGTGGAACCGCCCAGCACATTATCTGCACTGAAAAGTGCCTCTTCTTCCTCGAGCCAGAATACCATATGATCATCGGTGTGTCCTGGAGTATGATGGCTAATCAGAGTAGCGCCTTCGACCTTGAACACCTGACCATCAACGATTGGCTGGACGCCAGCCTGTAACAGATTATCTGGCAGCTCGTCGGGATCACCCATTTTGAACACCTTTGGTTTATTTTCCACAGACTCCAGGATCTGCTGCGTACCTCCAGTATGGTCATGATGCCAATGAGAAATCAGAATCGTGTCAATCTGCACACCCAACAGGTTCAAATAGTTTGTGAGCATGCTCGCGTACTCGGGTCTTCCTTCCCCCGTATCCAGGAGAATGCGCGATTTCCCTGTCCCGACAAGATAGGTGTTTGTGCCTTGGAGGGTGAACTTCCCGGGGTTACATCCCAGAACACGGGTAATGGCTGGCGATAGCACAGCAATATTAGGCAAATGTAGCATAATATAGCCTGTATGCACTTTGTGTTGCGTAGTTTGTATTTGTATTTGTATTTGTATTTGTATTTGTGGCTGTAGTTGTAGTTGTAGTTGTAGTTACAGATTCTAGATATGCTACTTCACGAGCCAAACAAATGCAATTTATACTCGCATTACACGCTCTGCCGTGATTCCTGCCGAGGTGTGACTAGTAAGCAGGCAGAATCTTAAGCCGTACTGACATTTGACTAGCGTTCCGAATGTCCCACTTTGTTGTGATCCATGAGCTCAGAGCACACGGGCGCTTCTCGGAGTGCCTTGATCAGGTGCACACGCTGATAGGAGATTAGTATAGATACAATATAGAGTAAGTCCGACACTGTTCGGGAATTGCGCGAGCCGTTCGCCGTCTGTCAGTTGTCGCTCGACGAGACACCCGGCGAGGGTCGCAGCCCCCTACCCGCCGACCGACCGTCCGAGCGAAGCGAGCAACGGGTCCGGGCAGAGCCCGGCCGCCGGAGGCCGAACCCCGGAGCGTGCGTGAGGCAGAGTGCCCAGGAAGATCGACACAATGTTTATGTTTTGTTCGCATCGAACCTGCATAAGCTGAACCACATCCGCGCTTTGGTTTTGATCGCATTGATTAGAGTGTGTAGGTGGTTTTCGCAGAGAATGGAGAGTGAAGCTGGAGTGTCGGCGTCAGCAGCGTCAGCAGCGTCAGCAGCGTCGATTGAGCACAGCCAGCAGTTTGTGCCTATGGGGAGGCATGGTCAGGAGGGCAGTGATGGCCAGTCACCGCCAGCTTCAGAATCAGGCTCTCATCATAAGCTTTATGATGATGTGTACAAGGTGATTACGGATGTGGTGGATGATACGGTGAATGCGGTGAATGCGGTGGAGGAGTCGGTGGAGGGGTTGTCGCATATTATTGGTCATGGCAGAAATGACTCGAGTTCAGGTGGTCACGAGTGTGATCATACAGGAAGTGGTACAGGAAGTGGTCATGGCGAGTGCTGTTCTCAGTGCCGTTCCGAAACAGCGGCAGTAACGGGCGTTCCATCTGGAGTTGCTGTTAAATCAGCCCCAAAACCAACCCGAGTGCTGGGACGACGAGACTTGGTGGGCCAGATTGAACGGCATCTCGAGGAGGATATTGTCAACGAAGCGAGTCCGCTGCTCCACCGTCTGGAAGAACCATTTCTGGACCCAGAACAAGGCAGTATAGACAGCCGAGACCCGCTCAATAACCTGTCCATCAGATCGCTTCGCTTCCTGCTTTATGTTCTCACGGGCATGTGGTCGGGTTGGATAGCGGTGCTGGTGATAAATGTGTTTGCTCATATTCGTTGGCTAGACGAACCGAGTGTCAGCTCTTCATTCACTCAGCTGGACATGGCTCTCATGTCTCTGGCAGAAGTGGTTTCGTCGCTCATGTTCTACAAGTTCCCCGACAAGGCAGACCGTGGTGTAGAGTATGTCACTGCTGGTATCGTATTATTGGATCTGATTATCGTTCTAGCAGTTCCTTCACAGCGACTTAGAAACGGTTCAAAAGGTGGCCTCATTACCACTGTTGGCTCGTTGGTGACGTTTGTGCTTGCTCCGCTTACAGACCGTATTGTGGAATATACAAAAAAGCGACAAGAAGAAGAACTGTCTCGAGACATCAATGATCCTCCTCTTCATGTGAATACGTTTGGAGATTATATTCGAATGGCAGTCACGTTCTCCATACGAGGTCTCATTATGTTGTCAGTGGCTCTTATCTCGACAAACATGGTCATTGAGACCTATGATAGTGCATTCCTAGAGCCCCCCGGCCATATTATTCCTGTTCCTGTATTCAACAGTACTGATTCACCGCTGGCTGTGAATAGCACAATCAACATCCATATTTACTGCACTCTGGTTAATGACCTCGACCCCACTCCCGACATGACGATTCTTGTCGAGGCAGGAGAATCTTCAGCGTATGATTTCTCGTCGTGGGTGCTAGAACTCCACGATGAAGGCGAGGTGGCTCAGGTCTGTTATTGGGATCGTCCGGGATTCGGGTTTTCCCAGCAGGCCCCGTCGCCCGTATCGGCTGGTGATATAGCAGATATTCTCTATACCACTTTGACACATCCTCTTACCAATCTGTCTACTCCTCGGTACGTTCTAGTGTCGCATGGTGTTGGTGGATTGTATTCTCGTATATTTGCATCGCGTCATTCAGTGGCCATCCACAGTTTGGTGCTCGTCGATAATCTTCATGAAGACCTCTTTTATAGCCGCAATTCCCCCTGGCAGGGATTCAAGTATTGGATTCAGGGAGTGTTTGCTGCTTTTGGGTACCGAAATGTCGTGGGTCTAGTGTTTCACCAAGAGGGTCCTAGTGAGCGGATTTACGGCTATGCCCAGCAATACCAGCCGAGCTACTTTTTCGCCAAACTCCAGGAGCAGCTATCTGCTCGAACTCGAACCAGAGCTGAGATTACAGAGTCGAATGCCTTGCTTGCTGAGGATATTCCAGTGATGGTCATTTCGTCGTCCAAGAGTATTCGTAATGACAAGGAATGGAGTGACAAACAACGGCAGCTCACCAAACTGACTAAAAACACTCTTGCCTGGGAGATCCTAGAGGGTCCTCATGATATCTGGCGCCATGAGCCTTCCAAGGTGCAGTTACAGGAGCTTCTTCTGGATGATATTAAATATGGTCGTCGCGCTTTGATATGAGAGGTCTACAGGGCCACTTTTCCACGTCGCGCAGACGTATTAACTTATTAACTTATTAACTTATTCCTTGTACTTATAGATTGATTGCATTGTGACTAGCTATGAGTTTGGCTGAGAGACTGCTGTAAGCAGCTCACCCACTTGAATTTAAATAGAGCAGGTTCCATTATTTAATCTCGTAGTTGTAATACCGCAGCTACATCCGTACAAACGGCTCACTAGTTGATACCATGGCTTCAGCTCATTCCTTTTATTCATTGAAGTTACAAAGTTGGTCGAGAGTTCGTCGAGACGTCTAGCTCCCTCTCAGACAAACCCATGTATACATGTCAAAAGCAGGTTAGCATTATCTTACTAACTAACATATAAATAATACACAACTTTCTTTCCAAACCAGTTTACTAGTTACTTTGCTAGTTAGTTCGACGACGCTGCAACACTGGGAGACGAAATCTCTAAATGAGAAAGATCCGGAACCTCGATATCAGCCTCTAAATCGCAGATAGCACGGCAGTTAGGACACAGGAAATGTGGATACGCCTTGACAATGACGGGCCGAATACATTTGTAATGCCAGCTGTGAGAACACGGGGCAATGAACAGAGACTGACAGGCCGACACAGGGAGCAGGCAAATGGCGCATTCTTGGGTGTTTTCGCGCGTGGCAGACAGGTTCGAGTCGACTGTACCATCTGGGTTCTCGGTGGGTGGAGTGACAAACAAGTTGCGTAGGTTTGTTAACTGACTGAGATTGAAATTATTGGGTTTCTTTTGCCAGCTTCTATTAAGCTCGACTCGGACTTTAATGCATTTGAACACTTCTTCAACGCCTCCTCGGAAATCCACTCCCAATTGCAGGACATCGCCGTCTTTTAGTTGGAAAGGACGAGATAGCTCGTTGGCCAGTGATAACCGGATATTGTTTAGAAAAGTTCCCGACGACGATTTGACATCTCGAATAAACCATTGTCCTCCATCCTGGACCACAAACTCGGCATGAGCTCGAGACACTACTTTTGATTTAAACACAATGGGAGACACATGGGGCGAGTTATCAGTTTCCTGGTGGTCTTTTTTATTATCATAACGGCCCACTTTAATAAACGAGCCATCGCGGGCCTCGCGTTCCACAGCTCCAGTATAAAACGCCGGCATCGAGCTCGAGTGGTCGACAAAAGGACTCAGGCGGATCGAGTAAGGGTACTTTGTAGCTTCTGGCGACGGCGTTGAAGATCCAGACGATTCTCGTTGTTGTTGTTGCGTAGTTTGATTGAGAGGTCTCTGACTAGTATTGGAGTTATTCACAGGTAGAGGTCTTGTAGATGCAGAAGGAAGAGGAGTAGCGGTAGCGGAATCAGAGGCAGAATAAGGAGGAGACGAGGGAGTCGAAGACGAGTCGTCCGACTCGGTTCCTATCGAGTCGAGTCCGATTCCCGCCGGACCAGGAGCCAGAGGAGGACCCGTGTTCACCAGAGTAGCATAACCGTGAGGCGTTGTAGTAGCAGCGGTTATAGTCTCGTCTCCGATTAAATGAGGATTGGTAGCCGTTGTTGGAGTGCCCGTAGCAGACATGGCGTCGTCACCACCAGCACGAGGAGGACTACTACTACTACTACTCGTGCTACCAAATAAACTCGTGCTACCGGGGCCAGCAGCCAACCCGTCAGGTCCGACAGACACAGGGCTGATGGTATCCGAACTAGTCAATCGCGACGTCTGTATATCCAAAGGTCTAACCTGGCGAATCATGTGTACAAGTGATGGTCAGTGAACGACGAGCACCGATATTCACACAAAAAAACCAACGCCTTCAAACACCTGATTTCAACGATACAACAACCACACTGTCTGACGTTGGATACCGATTAGGTACGAAAAAAAAAAAAAAAGTGTCAGATATGATTAAAGAAAAAGCCAAACACAGTTTTGTCGTTTGGGATATGACTAAATATCCACCACTAAACGGGAACAAGGTTGAGTTGACTGAATGACTGAGAGGACCCAGCCACGGAAATCGCCGACCGAAACCCGTTTCTTGCAACCAATAATAATATTTACGTCCGCAGTGATGATGACGGCGGTCGTGAGCGTGTGGTGTGGATATAATAATAATAATAATAAATATCTACCGAACCAGCAGAAATCAGAAAATGGGCGATCCTACAAGATAACACTGTCGCACTCGCACTAGCGCTAGCACTACCCTCTCGCGCGCTCTCTCTGTCTCGCTCTCTCTCACTATATGGAATGTGCGGCTGATACCTCTCCTCGTTGTTAGGGTTTGGCCCCCCGTCCGTCTACCACACCGTCTCCCTCTCAGTCTTCCCCTGTTATCCGCCTGCATTATGCTGCATAACCTATGCGAAGATCATGCAAACGCCCCACCTGATCCCCCCTGATTCTCCTGTCCCCCCTGGCCCCCTGACCCCCTGACCGGAGCTGAGTTTTGCCCCTGCGCCCGGTCCCGCGCCCGGTCGGGCACGAAATGGGCTCTCCGCCTCCGGCGGCTGGGCGCTGCCCAGACCCGTTGCTCCGCTTCGCGGAGGGCAGGGACCGTTGCAGTCGTGGGCCATACAGTCCCTGCCAGAGGTGGTCAAGTGCCGTGACATCCCTCCGCGACCCCGGATCACGCCTCTGGCGTCTGGGAACTGCCTAGACACGTTTCTCTGCCTCGCGGAGAGATCTAAGCACTCTCACCCAGCAATCGGTCGTCATAGGTCTTCCTACATTCTCGCGCAAGGAAAGGCTGCCTAAATCAGCATTGTCAGTCATCCAAACATTCTTAATCACACTCATGCTCAGTGGGCCAATTGGCGTAGGAACGTGATAACACCCAGTAACGAGCCGGCTCCGTCTTGAACCAGTTTGTCCGTCAGGTTGTCTTGCACGCAACCTCCTTCGGAATCACAGCAAACGAACTGAACCTGGCGTGAAGACCAGGCTTTTGAACTGTAGGAGAAAGTACTCCAACAGCGTCTGCTACCCGGTATGGGTGCTCAGCATACCAGCATAAACGGAGTGATCTATGACATTTAACAACTGGGAATCCAGCGCTGACATGTGGAATCCAGCGCCGAGCGACAAGTGCTCACCTGGTGGCACAAGCTGGATCGGTCCTCCCGCCACAGTGCCCACAAACTGGCCCTTGAGGGTGCTCTGGTCGAGTACCACCGACAGCAGGGCCAGCACCCGACGAAAATACGGTGCCGAGAAGCCGAAGTGGCCCGAAAACGACAACTTCCCTTGCATTGCCTTCTTGTATTACTGTATTACTATAATATTTCATAATTACGCAAGACAGACACCATCCATCGACGCTCCCTGCCCTCCGCGAAGCGGAGCCACGGGTCTGGGCAGCGCCCAGCCGCCGGAGGCGTGTCCCCGAGCCCCTCAGGGTGGTCGCGGGCCTAGGGCCGGAGCGAGGACGGGTCGAGCGGGGTCGGGAGCGGGGTGGTGATGTCGTCGTAGAGGAGGGTGGTGAGGAAGTCTGAGAAGCGTGCGCCGGTGATTTCGGGCTCGAAGTGGAGAGCGGCTTCCTGGAACTTGTTGGCGGGGCCGGACTTTTGCTGGAGCTTGTGGACCTCTTCGGCAAGGATGGCGGCCGTGAGCTCGGGAGTGATGGGCTTGCCCGTGTCGGCGGTGGTGCAGCGGTGGAGGACCCACTGGTACAGCTGGGCGCGAGACACTTCGGCTGTGGCAGCGTCTTCCATGAGATAGTCGATGGGGACACATCCCAGGCCGCGGAGCCAGGCCTCCATGTAGCAGAGGCCGATGTAGATGTTCTTGCGGATGCCGTTCTCGGTGATTCTGCCGCCCTCGATGGTGGTGTTCACGAGGTCGGCGGCCGTGGCGGGCTGGTACCCGGCCACGGAGGAAGGCGACGGATGGAACGATATCTGGTTGGCGTGAGGCATGTACTCGTCAAACACATTGTTGGCAATGGCCGCCAGAGCCGGATGAGCCACCCAGGTGCCATCATGGCCTGCTCTGACTTCGCGAAGCTTGTCGGCCTTGACCCGCGCCATGGCAGCGTCGTTGGCCTGGGGGTCGCCCTTGATGGGGATCTGGGCCGCCATGCCGCCCATGGCATGGACGCCCCGGTTGTGACACACCTCGACCAGCCGCTTGACATAGGCGCTCATGAAGGGAACCGTCATGGTCACGTCGGACCTGTCGGGGAGAATGTGAGTGGGGTCGTTTTTCAGTGTCTTGATGGTGGAGAAGATATAGTCCCAGCGGCCGCAATTGAGACCGGACGAGTGATGTCGCAGCTCGTAGATGATCTCCTCCATCTCAAACGCGCCTGGCAGCGTCTCCAGCAGCGCAGTAGCACGCACTGTGCCTTGCGGGATCTGTAATAGATCCTGAGCCTGCACGAACACGTCGTTCCATAACCTGGCCTCGAGATGCGATTCCATCTTGGGAAGATAGAAATACGGCCCGACTCCGTTCTGGATCAGCTGTTTGGCATTGTGGAAAAAGTACACTCCGAAATCAAACAGCGACGCACTGACCGGCTGGCCGTCAATCACCACATGCTTCTCGACCATGTGCCATCCTCTCGGGCGCACAATCAGCGTCACGGGCTTGCGGTCGCTTCGACTTAGAATCTGGTACTTCTTGCCTGTCTTTGCGTCTGAAAAGTCGATGTGGTTGCGAATGGCGTCGTACAAATGGGCCTGGCCCCAGGTCACGTTCTGCCATGTCGGCGCCAGCGAGTCTTCGAAATCAGACATATAAGTCGACACATTGGCATTCAACGCATTGACTATCATTTTACGGTCTGGCGGGCCCGTAATCTCCACTCGCCGGTCTTTGAGCCCAGGAGCCAGCGGCGCTCCCTTCCAGGACGGATCGTCTCGAACATGTTTGGTCGACTCCAGAATCGTCAGAGACGCCTCGCCTTTGTCAATGGCCGTCTGGCGGACCTTTCTCACCTCGAGTAACTGCTCTCTCCTGGCGCCATGGCTTCTCTGTAGCGCGGCCACGAACCTGAGCGCCGACTGTGTAATGATCTCGCTTGGAGGCGTAGCGTCGGGCCACGCTCCGCTTGACGACTCAATTGCTGCAAACACTTGTATTCCGTCCATAATCGCACCAAAAAATAAATATTCAAACCGACTGATCCCTCCCCCTCTCGAGCAGGCCACTCTCCCCCTTATATACTAAAACCGCATTCAGGCCGGAACAAATTGCCGGCCCTAAAATAGCACCCTCCGCCCTCCTAGTGCTCAATAACCATATCAGCAATCTGTCCCTGGCTAGCTACCACTTCCCGCTACACTTCTTATCGCGCATGTTGAGCCTGACTCGGGACTCATTATCGGAACGCGGCACGGCGGACGAATGGGAGCTGCGCTGCTCCCCAACGGACACGCCCGCGGGCCTGCCGGTGCTGGTCCGGAGGCAGAGCCAGGGGGTAATCTTTTGATAGCGGTAAGGGCGCCAGCGCGAGCACCGGAGGCAGAGCCAGGGGGTAATCTTTTGATAGCGGTTAGGGCGCAGGCGGGCACGAGGATTTTTTCACTATAAATATTTGCGACGATGCTGGTGAGAGAGCTGTTGTTTTGTGACCATGTGGACATGGTAAGTTTGTGTTGGTCAACTCAATCTGCAAATGTATAATGATGATAACGAGCCTTGACGGCTCTATCTTATAAACCCAGCTCGTCGACTTTATTTAACATGAGAAAAAAGTTTATATCTGATATTATCAAGTTGTGGATTGATTGGTGGTGATTGGGTTGTTGGTGTTGTTCTAACTGAGTAGATGTAGCGGTAGATGTAGTCGTAGATGTAGCGGTAGATGTAGTCGTAGATGTAGCGGTAGCGGTAGCGGTAGCATTGAGTTTTGATGGGATGTTTACTAGCAATTCGCTACCCATTTCAGTAGTCCAATAACACATGAGGTTTCGATACTATTATATTGCAGTAATATATAGGGATTCACTAACCATTGTTATACATTATGGATTCGATGCCATTATTATACTGAACTATATACATTACTTTCTAGCAGCGGCCGACCGGAAATGAATGACATCGCCATCTTCAACTACATAGTCCTTTCCTTTTTGAAGAAGCTTGCCAGATGATCTGATTAGAGAATCATCGCCATTGAGAGCCACCACGTCGGCGTACTTGGTCACATTGGCAAGAATAAACGTCTTTTCCAGGTCATTGTGTATGATCCCGGCCGCTTGGGGAGCTCGCGTGCCATTGCGAATCGTCCATTCACGGACCTCACCTTTTCCACATGTAAAATAGCTGATTAGATGTAGACTCTTGCGTAGTTCCTTTATAGCTTGTGGCAGAGCGCTTTCTGTTCCCAACTCTTTTAATTCAGTGTCCATTTGCTCTATCGAGCCACCGGCTAGTCGGGCCTCTAATGCAATACTAATAGGAACTACCTTATCACCAGGCGAGTTTTCATCCACCCACTCTTTAATTTGTTTCATCCACTCTATTCCTTGATCATCTGCGCCTAGAATATAATCCTCTTCGCTGACATTGACAATGTAAACAGACGGTTTGGCTGTTAACAGGGTCATGGAGTTGATGACGGGGATCTCGCTATTACTCCATTTTCCGTTGGCCACTCTTCGGCCCTGTTCCAACCACTCAAGTACCTTTTCTGCAACGGCTATTTCTTCCTTTTTCTCCTTTATAACAGCAGGATTGCCACCTCGCTGAGCTTTTGTAGCTAGTTCTATTCCTTTGATGACAAACTCCATATCCTTTAGAATCAACTCATCGCGGATGATTTCCAGGTCTCGAACTGGGTTTACATTTCCTTCAATATGAATGATCTCCGGGTCCTGAAATGCCCTCACCACTTGAAACAGGCCGTCTACAGCTCGAATATGACTGAGAAAGGCATTACCCAGACCATCTCCCTTTGATGCGCCTCGAGTGAGCCCGGCAATATCGAATATAGAAATGGTAGCTGGTTCGGTGGATTTTGGCTGGTAGATGTTTGATAGTTTGTCAAGGCGAGGAGACGGTACTATAACCTTGGCTTCTTCTGGATCAATTGTAGCGAAAGGATAATTAGCAGGATTTCCCAGGCTGGATCTCGTAATGGCCTGGAAAAATGTCGATTTACCAACCTAGACGTTAGCATTGGATCTGTATAAGAAGTTCACCAGAAAATCTGTTGACTCACATTTGCCAATCCCACAATTCCCCCCTAAAGTAATGTTAGTTTGTCTGTTGTGATTGTAGCTTTCTATTTACTTCTACTTACTTTAAGATTGTTGCCCACTCTGCCTAACAGTAATGGCTGATCCGCTTCACGATCTCCTTTTTTCTTGGATACTTTCTTGCCTTTGACACTCGCATGCCTTACAAGTATATTTCGAGACAAGGACTGAAGCAGTAAAGGCCTTGCTAGGGTCTTTATTAACATTGTATGTTGAATCAGTAGATAGTGAATGAATATTGAACGATCTGGTATTACATACGGCTAAAATTTTCACCCCCTGAATCATCAATTCGGTAGTAAATAAACATGGGTGCAATTTTGTGAGACTGGAACGGTAGTTTGGTGATTTCGTTTTGGACGCCTACTAGTTTGATATACCATTACGTTAATACTACTCTAGACTAAAGCTAAATAAGTTGCCGTGTTGGCTTTAGCATCTAAAACTCCAGCAGACTGGAGAACTTGGACAGTGCTGTCAACGACCGACTTGCGATCCACTTTGGAAACGTCACTGGCAAATGTGACGGTTTTTAACCATGCTGAAGCATCTTCGGCAGAATAGTCCAGGTTGGTAGAGATATACTCTACTGCCTCGGCATGGTTGGAATTGAAATAAGCAATGCCTTCATTGATAGATTCTAATAAAGATTTGATAGTCTGTTGACCCTCTTCGTTGTCAGTCAAATCTGTAGAAGCAGAGATAACCCACGAAGGCCACAAGGTATAGATGTGGCCGATTTGCTTGATCTCACCACTGTCATAGTACTTTTTAGTGGTAAACACTTCCCACATGAACGCATCGGTAGGAGCAATATCTTCATCTCCAGCATGGTTGACGCCATCACGAAGGTTCTGAAAGGTATTTTGGATTTCAAACTTGAATGGCTCTGGCCAATTGTTTTGTTGAGCAAGCACAAATGCCATGACATAAGAGCCGCTATACGGTTAGATGTTTCGCTCTCCAACCCAGTACACTGTCGCTTATGCTTACCTTCCAATTCGGCTGACACCAATAGTTTTGCCGCGAATATCTTCGACTGTCTTGATATCGTCTCGTTTGATTCCCGAACTTATGGCCCAATTGAGAGGCGAAGTTACATATGTGCCAACGATTTTGTACCAGTCAGACCCTTTACCGATTCCGGCCACAAAAGCCTCTGTAAGACCAATACTGATATCTAAATCAGTTAGCGATGTGATGTGACACCAGAACCAGCGAGCTACTCACCAATTGTCTTGTCTTGTAGAGATTGAATGAGATGGCCACTACCTGAAGGATAGGGCAGGAATTCCACCTCCAGCCCATGCTTGGCATAATATCCCTGCTGCTGAGCAAATAGCAAAGGAGTGGAAAAGTGTTCAGGCACGTATCCAATTTTCAATTTAGTCATGGTAAAGGTGTAGAATAGAATGGATAAATCGGGTCCACAATAGTTATATATAGGCCGAGGAGGATTATAGCGCCGTATGGTATGAACTGGACAGATTACCCCTGAGAATACCATGTTATCAAGTGATATACATTTATATATTAGAATATCTTTTAGCTTTCAGCTATCCGTATCCCTAAGTGAGTTATAGTGCTCTCCTAGACCAAAACTATGCTTATAATAAACGAGCTTCAGCTCAGGCTGTGGACCACCTTCATTAACCTTCAATGTCGATCTCCCACTAAACATCACACTAATACAACAGTTATAAACATGTGCCAACGCTAGGATTTCCATATCTCCTCCCCATATAGGCGTTGTCTCTAACTCCTTGCAGTATGGATCTATCTCTCTCATTGTAAGAGTATTCTCGTCAAACAGAAAAGGGCCAAACGTATCGGGATTACTACGGATATAGTTGGCAGCATCTGTTCTCAGGTCTTGGACAGTTTTGGAGATGCCATGTCTTTGATTTAGCTGGTCGGCTATAGACGCAAACAGACAGTGACCATCTGGCTGTATATCATGCTGGACAAGTTTCTGGATCTTACATAGGGCATCGATATTGGTTAATTCTATTTTTCGCAGGTCGGGTTGAGTCGAAGCTTCTTGAGCTGCTTCTTCAGACAGCTTTTTGGCGGCTGCTTCTCTCTGGGCGATTTTCTCTTTACGGCGATTTCGTTTGGGCCCATTGGTTTTCTGTTGAGCTTCCGTCTGCTTGTTGTGCTGCTCTTCTTGCTGTTCTTTTTCTTCCAGTTCTAGCTGAGCCAATAATTGTTCCGCAATTGACTGTTCATCGACCTCGTTTTCGTTTTCGTCCTCAGCATCAGCATCAGCACCTGAGTTGGCTGATTCGCTTGCATTGAAGTTCTAACATTGTTAGTTTAGCCGATCTAGAGAGCCAATGATCACACAGCCGCCACTCCTCCTCACCTTTATCTGTTCCGAATGCTTTGCTCGTAAATCGGCCTCCATAACTTCAATGCTTTTCAAAATCTCTTTCTTCTTTTTCTTTTCGCCTTTGGTCGCCTGTTTCTTCATGGCGGTGGTCTCAGCCGTCAGATCGCGGATTTCCTTACGGTGTCTCGATAACAGGTCCTCGTAGGACTCGCTGGACGCTGAACCAGACATTTCACGTATATAAATGGTCAGCTAACAGTTGATAAATATTAAAAGGTACATACATACATCTACTTCACTTGGACATGTTGAATTTATAGATGGGTTAGGAGTGGATTTTCATGTTCCTGATTGAGCACATCCATGCTCGAATCTCTACTATCTACAATTGTTTACTATATATATACATGTTGGATGTAAATTAACAATCCCTTAATGCTTTACGTTCGATGACTGCTGTTCTCGCTGCTTGGCCATGGCATCAATCACAGATTGAGGGACTTCCACTCCAGCGGCACTGAGCTTGGGAATCAGTCTGGGTAACTCGGTGCCGAAATCAAAAAAGCCCTCTTGCTTGGAAAGAGCGTCAAGAACGTCATTGGCAATCGCTATGCTGTTTTGTCGAGTGCTTCCTCCATCCTGCTTATAACACCCGTTGAGAATGAACGAATATGTATACTTGTTAGGCCTTGTGCGGGTGTTATTGACGAGCTGTTGGAAAAGATCATGTGCGTCGGAGATGCGATCGTTATAAGATGTCCAGTGGATAAGCTGATTGTACACGGGAGTTCCTTGAGGAACACCAAACTTGGGCATCATCCGGAAATAATCAATTGCACGCCGATAATCGCCATACTTCAATTCGCCATCTATCAGAGTACTAAAAGTTCTAGCATTAGGATTGACTTTTTTTGATAGCATGAGACTGAAAAGAGTTCTAGCTGATTCAATATCGCTAGAAGTCTTGGTCAACCCAGAGATCATGGCAGTGAAGGCAACGGCATTGGCTCGAATCCCGCGCTTGTTCATTTCATTGATCAGACTATTAACCTGTTTATCAGGTACTATTCCCTGTTTCTTAGCCTGCTTGAAAACGCTATCGATGATGTTGGTGTAAGTGGAGATATCCGGATTCACTTTCGATGCAATCATCTGCTCCACAAGCTTACTTGCCTTTTCATATTCTCCCGAATTGATATAGGCACGGATAAAGTAATTGTAAGTGACAACATTAGGCGAATAGCCTTGGGACAATCCTTCCTTGAGCATTTCCTCGGCCTCGGTTACTTTTCTCAGTCTCAACAGCCCGTCCAAAACAATATTGAACATTTTAAGAGTTACTGTGACGCCTTGTTCTTTCCCATCTTGAATACGATCCAGCACGTCCAACCCACGTTTAGGTTGGCCAGTACGGAAACAAAAGTCTATCAAGGTACAGTAACTTTCGGAGTCTGGTTTGACGCCCGATTCCACCATTTCTCCCCAAAGTCGAGTAAACACTTCTTCCTTGTTGGCTCGACTTAAAGCACCAGCCTTTAATAGACTATTCCAAGATAATATCGTCGGCTCGACTTCATGAGATATCATATGATTCCATACTTGGAATGCATCATTGATTCGGGTGCATTCTGCAAAACAAGAGATGAATCGCGCATAAGCAGCCTCTGGTAACGGGTTGTCTTGGCCCACTTTCTGTAGTGCTTCTTTATATTTTGCTTCCAGCTCTAGTGGACGATCTGATGGTAGAGATGTGAGGAACTGGAGCGACGACACGTCAAGAGAATCCACTCGGATCTGGCGAATCCCGTCCAAGATTAGCTCTCTTTGCTCATGATTCATATTTCGAAACTCTTCAAGATCCATTATCTGCCTTCTTACGGGAATCTCCTTGATGGGTACTAACTTCAATGCAATTTCAGAATCAACTGGTAGCTGTTCCTTTACACAGTTTGCAACATAAGCCACCAGCGCTGCCCATGAAGCTTCCTTATTACCAGCATGTGATACTTGTTCAATAGAGCTTAAACTTTCAAGATATTCCACCCATATCTGTAATCCTTGGCCTGGCCTGCCTTCAGCAACTTCATTAAGAATCACTGCACCGGTGATCCAGCCAACGGCAGCTCCGCCTTTTAAAAACTTTTCAAATAATTCCTTTGGTTCAATGACCAAGTCATCATCAGACTTTCCGCGCGCTTGCGCTTTACTTTTCAAGGCTGCTCGGAACAGTTTGACATGAAGATATCGCTTTTCGAGCACTTTCAAAAGACTCACACTGTACTCGGACTTGAATAGTTCAAGAGCTCTTCTCGAATCTCCATTCTTTAACGCTTGGTCGATTTCTGTTAATACTGATTCTTTATAACGGATCTGATCCGAGCTTGGATCCTGACGATTGTGGTCACGGGCTACTGCTTGAGCCGCTGCTGACCCCCCAGATTGAAATCTTCTCTGACCGACGACTGTCAATGTATTCAAATCCACCCGGGCTGCTGAAACAGAAGCATTGGCCAGTTGTCTTGTAAGCAACCATTTTGCAAACATTCTCGGCAATGAATGAAGATTTCACGATCTCGGGACGCTATTACGCTCGAGAAGGTGAATTATGACTGGCGATCGTGAAATTTTGAGAGTGGTCAGGTTAGGGTGTCAAGCGTCACGTGAAGGTGAACTGAAGGTCTGTTTATAAGAGCGTTAACAGTGATGATGTTTGGTTAATTATTACAGATGTCAGAGGGTCACGGCGTTAGAGGACAATTAGTAGATGAGAAAGTGCCATAAATGTCGTGAATGTCAAGATTCCTACAAATATGTTTATTTTAAAATACCTTAGTATATGTCACCTAATATGGTGTCAAAATAAATATCAGGTAGATAACCAATGCGCCCTTCAGTATACTAATGGATGTGTTTCTTCTGCCAAATTTGTACATATTATCTGCCGTTTGGCAGCCATCCAACGGAAAAACATGAATCACCATAGCGCACCACAACATTCTCCCTCACCACCTCAGCGCCAAAACGGATTCTGCCAGCCAGCCTCCTCTGTTTCATTATTCCATTTCTGCCAATTATCCGTGCAGCACATCTCGCCAAAAACGTATATAGAAACGCTCAGGAAAGATCCCGCACCGCCAGCCCGCTGCTGAGGAGAGGTTGTCTGAAACGCACTCGTCAGATATATGCAAGATATGCTTTGCAGCTAATACAATAGAAGTCCGACCTCGGTTAAGCTAATGGCGATCGTTGTGCACCCGCATAGAACGAGAAGAAAAAGTAAATCCTCATTACCAAAACCACATGTTAATATATTATAATATTGATTTCTTTCATTTTCAATTATGGATAAACATAATATTTTACCGCTCTCGCAAGCTTGGAGCGCCTACGGCGTGGTGCCCAAATTGATGCCTGCTTCAAGTCTCGCTAATCAGCATTCAGGCCCTTTTAAGTTTGTAGCAATATTATTTGTATTCTCTGCTGCTACGACTACCATACATGTTTGACGTCTCAAGCGAGTGGGACCCTACAACTGTCGGCCGTCCGCATATGCACATCTCACACATCAACGTCAAGCTACTCAAGGAACCAGTCTCGGGAACGAGGAGGGGAATGTCATGTAGAACCCAGAAACACTCGTCTCATGAAATACACGCTAGCAGCAAATACTCAAAATAAATAGTATGATCTACTAGCCTATATATAATAACATTATTTCTAAGCGGAAACATTAAGTTGGCATTTCAAAAATACCGTCTAAATAGTCATGCCGCGTACCATCGATACGGAACCTATCTGGTATCCGTCTGCACTCAATGTCTTGGTGTGCTTTATTTCTTTGAATTGTTTTGGGGTTGTATTTATTTTTCTTTACAGCCTGCCGCTACTACTCTACTTGATAGTGTATTGTATCCTACATGTTTTAAATTGACTTTGTGTCGTCCGCTATTCCGCACAACCTAGTTAAAGCAAAAGCCGATGCTGACTTGTCTCGCTTGGTTGCCCCGAAGACCACTGATTACAGAAGATCATGTTTCATATTTGCAGGGGGGCGTGCTCATACTGATGACAGGTTCTGTCAGCTTAGTTATCAATAGATGCGCCGTTTACCCCACAGAACATAAAATGTTTCGACTTTGGACAAACTTGTCCCTCAACTATCAGTAAAAATGGCTCTGACCTATGAACAGAAGCACAGGTTGATGAGAGCATGGAAAGATCAACTTGCTGACTTGGAATACGATATTAAAAAGTTAGAGTCAAAAAATGGTAAGCAGAGACATGTTTTACTCATGCAGTCGGCTAACAAACGAAGATCCAAGAAATTATGGCTATATTTCCATACTGGAAGACAAGCGGACTACTTTAATAGGCCAGATCATAGCTATGGAGGCAGAAGATGAACGGGGTTCAGCTTCGACAGTGTATAGGGGTCAGCCCAGATACTGATGCTATTATATTGGTTTCTTGGCTTTCCGTCGACCATGTCTTGGTTGTATTAATATATAATATGCAACTTGATATATTTTTTCCTTATTCTCTGTCTACTGATACTCAAAGTTTCATGTGTTGCCGTAGACCCGAGAGTATCTCTAGCATTTTGGCAACGGCAAGGATGGTTTATTTCGCCTCCATGAACACGAACCCTATATCCCGGATCGGCGAGATCAAACCTATATGTGGCGCTTTAGGGGAGATCCCTCCCTGCAGGAGCGTTACACATGCAGGCGGCTGTTAATCTCTGGAAGAAGCAAAACAGTCGGCTGCACAAAAGCCTAAATTTAAGGGGAACAGACTGCCACTCCAAAACGACAAGCCAAGAAAATCATAACCATATTATCACAGGCGGACGTAAAACTGTAATAAACAATTATTTTACCGAGCAGTGATGTGCAAAGCCAAAGGTAACAAACCGTAGAGGCTTTTTTCTGTATATTGGCCAAATATTCATTATATTAACACTCCTCTTGTTCATTCCTGTATTTTTTGTGTACCTTATTAATAGTAGTACAAATTCAGTAACTGGTGATGACCCAAACAGTCAATTACATGCTGTGACCGTCATACATAGTGGCATGAAACACATGCCAGAAATCAACTGCGCTGTATCATCCACAGTACAAGCAGCACAATGACACCGTTCGTTGCTTTATTGAGTGGATCTTGTTTACAAACAAGCAGCGGGTATCACACCAAATAATTATTCTGTCTCACGACCCAGACTTAATGGCAGCTCCTGCCCCCCCGGGTATTCGCCAGAAGCACTCTACAGGGGAGGCCAACTTAATTACCGTTCGCTTAAGGGCACCAAGCGTGAGAAGATTCGCAAACCATAGTAATATGTACTTAGCCTAGAGACTGGATGGTTCTTAACATGCACGCATAGGTGTGATTATATGACTTTTGAGTTCAACAGTGGAAACTTTACCACCAGTCAAACTGGGACCACATATAGATCCCATTATCAGGCTCGACTAACAATTATCTGACACCATGACAATATGAGTCTACTCTGTATTGACCATTCAACTAGACAATAGCCGGCAGAGCTATATACCCTATGTGAAATAGGAAAATAAATAGTGAACCAAAACCCCGAATGAAAACCGATACTCCGATATCACCGAATATATACAATATTATTTACCCATTCGAATATCGCACGTTGGGCAGATTGTCAATAATTTGTGTACCAGCAGATCCGCTGGCTGGAAAATGTATTTTCTTATGAACCATAAAGATCTCTCGTGCCCTACTTGTAAATAAATATATCGCAGAGAAAAAACTGTATAGTTGGTCGTTTAATATATATATCAAGCCCGGCTAGTTTTAGGACACACCACAAATTCATACCCCTAGCCAGATCAGCATATAACCTTGGAAAGTAAAGTCATACCATGAGGAGTGGTCGGCAACAAGTCAGAGTAAGCCAAACTATAAATAAGTAGCAGACATGACATGCTTTATTCCCTCATCCCATGAAGGAATCTCTTAAATAAAACAGGCAGGAGTACTGCTTAGAGTTGCCCTTATTCGCCCGCTTGAGCTTATCTTACCAGATGTACATAGAATAACACGAATCTTGCCAAACATACAGATGCCATATCGATCCTAAGACAAGGCTAACCTTCCAGAACTTCTCCTACCTCCTAGACCTGGTTTGTGCAGTTGGAAACATATTTCTTTTGTCCACCTGGGTCTTCGCCCCCATTTTAAGGTGACATGTTTAGAGTTTTCCAGGTATCGATTAGTACCAGTACGCTGTCCTTATATTGCCTTTACTGGATGTTTTAGCGAGAGATTCGGTGCTATATATCTCCCAGTCGGGGAGTCATCCGTACAGTTTTAGTTTTTATATTTTTGAATTTCAGAAAAGGCACAAATAATAATATATTGATTAGAACCAGTTCAACTTATTTTTGTCCATTTGAATCTACATCACATAAATATAAAAGTATATCCTCACAAGATCGGATTAGCGCATTGTTGTATAAATGCTAATCTCGAATTGCCAGAATCCACCCCCGAAGACCTATTAAATGATTGACGTTTGTCTAGATAGTTGAAGAGTTACAAAGGCAATCACGCTTATTTTGGTCAACAGAGCAAGACAATAATTGTACTAGTCTAGTGGCCCTAGCAATTGATGACTGGCTACTATACGGCAAAACTTGAGGACGACCGAGGGTCTTCGATTGTTAAAAGAGCGTTCCCAGTACCATGTGAATTCGGACCCAATTCGGCAGGAAATTATCAGCGACAGCAGCATACTACGCCGGACTTTCGACAAAAGCCTACTTTGCCTAGCATCAATCATCTCATCAACAGTAGTCAGTCTCCATTACGCTCGGTCAATGAACATGGTAATTTCAGATGGGGTATGGCTAGGACTAGTCCCCATAGTGGGACTCCTTTACAAAGCCCACCGGTCAACTTTTCCCCAGTGAACCTGCCATCAATTCGAAATAATTTTAAACCTGAAGTGATAGGAGAACAACAGCAACAGAATTCATGGCTACCGATTCAACAGCAACTGCCCAATTCACAGGCGTCAACTTTATTGGACGCAGAAAAAGGAAATGCCGGTTCTACAGATTCACAACCAAGAGGACCAGCACTATCGTATAGAGAAATGGATCCAGACAACTATCATCAGCAAGTGCAGCGAGAATTGCGAATGAGCAGCAATATTGCATTATCCCACTACTCACCACATACTCCCCCGGAAGTGCAGCATTATCAGCAGCAGCAACAGAGGCAGCAACACCTGCTTCAAATGAGCCAGATGGACTCTTCCAACGGTCTTCCGCTCAATACAGTTGCAGTCCAGTATCCTAGACCAGCGCCTTCTGGAAACTGTCAAGCCCAATCGGGAGTAATTCCTACTTTATCTGGATCTGCAGGGATGATGGCCAGCAATGGAAACTCGACCCAGATTTATGGTTTGGGCATCTACCCAGTTCATCAGGACCGGAGTAGCATTCCTGCTGGGGTAATTCGTAATGGGATGATTATCAGTGACCCAAACGGCAATGATGGCGGAGATTATTATGAAGGCAGATATGCTGGAGCTCAACCGTATACAAGATTCTGTGGAGATTACCAAAACATGCTGGATATTTCGTCATCCAACTATCAACTACAACCCATCATCACAGCTAGTAAGGATATCAAACGACGCACAAAGACTGGTTGTATTACTTGTAGAAAGAGAAGAATCAAATGTGACGAGAAGCATCCTACATGTCTGAATTGCGAAAAGTCGAAAAGGGTTTGTATAGGATACGACCCGGTGTTCCGTAGCCAGACAGACAAACGAAGAAGAAAGGCAGCATCATGGGGAGGAGAAAGTAATTACGGGTATCATCAGAAGCTTTCAACTCCACAATCTCAATCTAGTTCACAAGCAGATAATGAAATGAGTCAAGCCAATTGTTGTTCGATTACCAATGCTAGTAGTGATAATAATGATAGTCCGTCGAGTGGTCAGGTGTCGTCGACAGTATCATGTAGCAACACTCCAGTGACTGCCACTAGTGGTGCCGCGACACCTCATTCTGGGGCCAGTGATCAGGACAAGAATCGGTGTCGAATAAAAATCGCCAGTTTATTAGATGCTGCGGACGTGATTGAATCACAAGAGCAGCAGGGGAGTTCGGGGTTAAAGCCAGAAAGTGACAGTAGCAGTGGAAATGGTGGTCGCGGCGGTGCTCAACTAATACCCTCATTCAGGGACGACTTTCCTTACTTCCCAAACAACCCTCCTGGATGGGAAGATATCTGCGAGTACTTTGGCGAGACAGTGGCTATTCATCTCGATGATATGTTCAACACGGAACGGTTTACAGAAATTGCTAATAACTGTAACCGGAAAAACTCGATTTCGGTTCGGCATGGTAAAGTGGGTGGCAGTAAAGACCTGGCAGTTCTTGAAACAATTCGGCAGATATTTTCGATTCTTCATCCTTCTGCGTACGTGGAGAACCTGGCCTTGGATGAGAATGCTAAATTGGAAGAGCTTCGCATCACCAACAACTACAAACTGATGAGATGTATTCTCCAGCTCATCAGCTCTGATCGAGACACGGAATTTCTACCAGTGGCAGTGGAGGATTATGACATTTTGTTAAAAGTGTCTACTTTGCATCAATTCATCTATGGAGGAGTGGTACAGAAACCGACTGTCGGCCAGGATATTACATCGCCGATATGTTCAAAGGAGGACGTTGCGATGACAGCAGCAGCAGGTGGAGCACCTAGAATTCCAGAAATTGACGAGAACATGAACCGTGAACATGTGTGGAAACTGCTTCAGTTTATTCGCGACGGAGGCTCGCTATACGAGGAAGATATGGAATCCATGGCCATGTGTTGCCAGTCGTCGATGAACAAGACGAACTTGTCGCTTTCATCGATCCGGGCCATGTCAGTGGCGTTGTTGCTGGGGTTGCATTACAGCTCTTCCAACTCGAGCACCTGCAAAAACGAGTCACGAATTCGAATTCGATTGCTGGAAATCTCTGGGACCAGTACAATCTCTGCGTTTCTTCGCCGGCTCATCGACATGACGTTGAGTTTATAAAGAGCCCCTGGTGTTTTTCTTTTTTAATTTTCAGGTTTTTTTCTTTCTCGTTGATTCCTTTCACATACACATCTGCATATTTGGTAGTAAATCTCTTTTAGTCTATTAATTTATTTACTTCTACCATTGACTGAGTTGCAGGATGGCGTCATGGCGCGGTGCGACGCGAACTGAGTGCCATGCTTTGCCATGATGATGAACTCGACACAGGCAGGACATGGGAGTGGCTAGTGGTGGCCAGTGGCTGGTGAACGCTGTCAGCTCTGTTCACGACCACGATGGTCTAATCGCGAATCTCAGGGGAACTCGCAGATAGGGTGGGCTCCCGAGAATCTACTTCAAGATGTTACTATTAATAGTTGTAAATTAGGATGCGAACACACATGTCAAGCAGGTGCAACGCCTGTACATGAGCTGTGCATGAAGGGTATATATGATGTCACGAAGTAAGAATTCGAAGTGGTGAATATTGATAGACAAGTAGATGAAGTGAGGGTAAATGGTAGCGGGAGTAGTCCAACCAAATGACAATCTTTTGATTAATATTACTATTACTACTACTATTACTACTACTACCACCACCACCACCACCACCACCACTATATCACCACTCTTCCTACTCTACCTACTCTACTTCACCCAACACCTCTCTCTCCTACTCTCACCGATCAATGTTCGCATGCCAGGAGTAATCTGCCCGACTATCAGTGGTTTCTAAAAATGGCATCAAAACCCGAAGAAAATATATCCCCACCCCCTGGCCCAGTGGCATTTAGAATTTGATAGTAGAATGGAGCGCGTAGCAGCTGGTGCCGGTGCAGGCACGCGCAGTTGGGACTTCTCGGTTTTAGCGATAGAGGCTGTTCGTCGCTTCGCAGGATTCCCACGCAGGATTAGCAGCTCGAGGCGGCGCAGCGGCAGCCAGGCAGGAAAAAACGACCCCGATATCACGATATGTTTTGGGCCAGTTCTCTGTCTGATATACGTGATTCCAGCAACAATTCCAAGCCAGCCGCGTGAGTTCTCTCGCGATATAGGCTCTCTCGCGCGAATATTAAAAAAAAAAAAATCAAGCGAAAAAAAAATTACTTTCCGCCGCCGCTGATAACATCTGCCCTTCCAACGGTATTTTGCACAGCCGTAGAAAAACACACAGTCAATAAATATATTATTAGCAGTAGTAGAAGTTATAGCAGTACAACTACTTACAACTACTTACTACCACCACTACTTTCGTACTTGGCTAGTTACATACTTTTTGTCACGATTAGGTTTTTTTTTTTTCTTTCACGATTCTTTCTCTTGTTATTCACGATCCACTAGTTTTGGACACGACCAGACAAACGATTTCGTAGTTGACAACGACTCGAAGCGTGTATTGATTAAAGGTTTGTGAAGGAAATGTAGATGGTGACGAAGGTGACGAAGGTGATATTGATATTTGTCCAAGAATCAGCAGGCTTCCTACTGTTTGCTTTGTTCAATGTTCTAACGTTTCTAGGTATTCACTCGTTTATAAGATCGTGGTATTACTACACAGACGTGGCTTGGTGTTTACTATTTATTAAGTGCTTGTTTATTCCATCATTCAACCTCTGAGGTGTTTCTAGTCATCTACAAAATCACTCATGCCTAATCCAATTCCTCAACCATCACAACCGCCCCACGGTTCATACTACCCGCTGGATTCTTCAGGCACTTCGCCCTACAGCAACCCGTTCAATTCGGAAACCCAAAGTTTAGCATCAGACATGTCGGAAGGCGTGGCTCACAGCCATCACAATGCCGGATCCAGTCCGAATCTACCATTGACGGCCTCTCGTGCTGCGCCCCAGCAGGTGATTCGTGATTACGGCGATGAATATGATGATGAAGATGATGAAGCAGATGGCCGGCGTGTTGGTGGTGGATCTGGCGGCGGCGTAGGCGGCGGCGGCGTGGGCGGCCTGCCAATAGTTCCTCCTCATCGTCCTATAGCCACTGCCAACTCCACTGGCAGTAGTAGTACATCATCTCAGGGATATCCTACAGGCGGTGGCGGCAGTAATAACGGATACCATCATCCGCCAAGCAATGTGGCAGCCACACCATTATCGCGAAACTCGTCTGGTTCTTTCATCGCCATGGGCTCATCGGAATTCGACAGGTACCCCAATAGAATCTCATCCGCTGCTCCATCAATAGCGTCTGCCACTCCTTTGTTTCGTCAACAACAACAATATAGCGGGTCGTCATCTCTTCATCCTCATAGCGCGGCCGTCACACATGGAGGGCTCCGCAACTCGGCCATGTCGGATCGATCTGGGTCATCAGAAACGTCTTCCGTGGAACAAGATTACTCTGCCAACAATCCTTTTGTAGTCAATGCCGATTTCTCGCCGTTTGGAGGATATCCTGCTAGTTCGTTTCCACTTCATCTGGATGAGAAAGAGGCGGATGATTACCTTCATAATCCCGATCCCATTCTCGATGAAAAATATAATCGAAAGTGCCAACGAATGGACCGAAGAGGTTGGGCCTCGGTCACCGCGTTGGTGTGTCTATTAATTGGTGCAGTCATGCTTTTCATCATCTTACCAGTTCTCACTTATTCCGGTGTGCAGATTGACAAGTCTGGCCCGTCAACTCAAGTGGTGGAAGTGCTGTCCAATTATGAATATTCTCATCTTCAAGCTCTTCGCACCAATCTCATTGATAGTGACACTCCAGCAGATGCTCTAACAAGAACTGCCTTGGACGGCAGTGAATGGAAATTGGTGTTTTCTGATGAGTTCAATGTCGAGGGCCGCACGTTCTACGAGGGAGACGATCAGTTCTGGACAGCTCCAGATTTCTACTATGCTGCTACTCAAGATCTCGAGTGGTATAACCCAGATGCTGTTACTACCGCAAATGGAACCCTTGTATTAACTTTAGATGCGTTTAAAAACCACAATCTGTTCTATCGGTCGGGAATGGTTCAATCTTGGAATAAGCTGTGTTTCACTCAGGGCATGCTTGAAGCGTCTGTTCTTTTACCAGGAATTGGTACCACTCCAGGTCTTTGGCCGGGTGTGTGGACACTTGGAAATCTTGCCCGAGCAGGCTACTCGGCCACTTCACAGGGTGTTTGGCCTTATGGATATAACTCATGTGATGCAGGCATTACTCCTAACCAATCGTCAACTGATGGTATTTCATACTTGCCTGGCCAGAAACTCAACTCGTGTACATGTCCTGGCCATGATCACCCCAATCGAGGAACTGGTCGAGGCGCTCCTGAAATCGATGCCATTGAAGGTACTGTGGTGACGAATCCTGACAATGGAGTAGCTTCCCAGTCGTTGCAATTGGCTCCTTTTGACATTTGGTATATGCCCAACTACGATTTCATTGAGATTCACAACAAGTCGATTACAGCTATGAATAGTTATGCCGGAGGTCCCTACCAAGAGGCCATTTCAGGAACTACAATGCTCAACACGGATTGGTTTGAATTTGGCGGTGCTCAGCAGTATCAGTCTTATGGATTCGAATACCTCAATGATGATACTGATGGATATATTCGGTGGTTTGTAGGTCATACTCCGACGTATACGTTGTACGCCCCAGCAATTGGACCCAATGGTAATATAGGTCCCCGACAGATTAGTAAAGAGCCCATGAGTATTGTTATGAATCTTGGCATGTCTAACTCGTGGACTTATATTAACTGGAATTCCCTTGTGTGGCCTAGTAAAATGAGAATCGATTATGTACGTCTGTATCAGCCAGAGGATGCTGTATCGTTGACTTGTGATCCATCTGATTATCCTACCTATGACTACATCCAGGACCATCTCAATGCTTATTCCAATCCTAATTTGACCACTTGGGAAATGGCTGGCTATGCATTTCCTCCGAATGAGCTGACGGGAAATTGTTAGCAATACAATTCCCACGTTTCCCACGTTTACACATCAAACTGTTTTTTTGTACTTAGCATATATGATAAAATTTCATTCCGAACTTTGCCTAGGGGGTGGGGGCTCAGCATGCGGCTGACGTGGTTCAAATCGAACTTCACCATTAGTAAGATTAATTATCTTGTACTTGTACGATTCCCATTCACATTCACATTCACATTTACAATCAGAATAACACACAATTCACTATGTTCCGAATTCAAGCACTTTCATCTATTGCTAAAAGATTACCCATAACCGGTATCAAATCCACTAACCTACGAACTCTTTCTACTCTACCTGTACACCGCAGACCAGTCGTTACATCTCCCACACCATTTTCTGCCATAATCAAAAGATCCATGTATATTCAGACTTCACCAACACCCAACGATGACGCTCTGAAATTTCTACCTTCACAAAAAGTCCTTGGCGAGGGATCAGGCACCATCGAGTATCTTTCTGGTAGAGAAGCTCACTCGTCTCCACTGGCCCGCAAGTTGTTTGCTATTGACGGAGTCCGCTCGGTCATGTTCGGTACAGATTTTATAACTGTTGAAAAAGACCCCGAGTCCAACTGGATCTATTTGAAGCCGGAGATTTTCTCTCTGTTGACGGAGCATTTGTCAGCTGGAGGTCCTGTGGTGCTCGAGGGCACCGAGGCTTCTTCAGATACTTCACCATCCGAAGAGGATTCCGAGATTGTTAGTATGATCAAGGAACTCATTGACACTCGAATCCGTCCTGCTATCCAGGAGGATGGTGGAGATCTCGAATACCGAGGGTTCACCGACGAGGGCATTGTACAGTTGAAATTGAGAGGAGCATGTCGTTCATGTGACTCGTCTTCTGTGACGCTTAAAAACGGTATTGAGTCCATGTTGATGCATTACGTAGAAGAGGTCACAGGAGTTGAGCAGGTTCTGGACCTGGAAGAGGAGATTTCCCTACAAGAGTTCAACAAGCTTGAAAAGAAGCTCGAATCGGCCAAACTGGCCAATTCTAATCCTACAGAAGATCAAATGGCCCCTTCATTATAGCGGGTTACCTTTATAGTTATAGAATGCATTGTAAATAATTTACTCGGTTGAATCGTTTCCAATTTATTTACTTGGATTGAAAACACTACAAGACTGCCATTTGCTATGTAGTGGATGGCTCAGAATTGGAGCTTTTAATGAACTCGTCATAGGCTTCAAACGCCTGTTGGATGCGACGATTAAGGATGAGCTCGTCGTCGAGCCATTTTAAAAGCTCGCTTTTATCTTGCTCCAGAAGCATGCCAGTGATTTTGCCTGCCAACGCATTATCGCCGTGAACTAACGGGTGGTTGAGCGCACACGGGTAAATGGCCTCGCCAATGACCTGTTTCTCGGCTTCTGGAGACCCTGCAAATGCTATAGCCGACGCCAGAGAAGAAGTGTCCTTGAGCCCTGATTTTGAGTATCTATTACGAGAAGAGCTTGATGATGAGGTAGTTGATGACGCTGGCGATGCATTAAGGCTGTTGGCGTTGGCGTTGGTGTTGCTGGTGTTGTTTCCATTCGATTTGAGTCCATTGGCATTACGGGCTCCTCCATTGGACTTGATTCCAAGCGGAGTGGAGGATCGGGAGCGGTTGACAGCAGCATTAGGAGTTCCAGGAGGAATGGGGGCAGTAGCAGGAACGGGAACGGCAATGGGAACGGAAGCAGCAACGGAAGCAGGAAGAGGACCATTGAGGTTCATGGGTCGGAAGCCAGGATAAGGCGCAAACCCAGCAGCAGTGAATGACTGTCCATTGACATAACTGGAAGCACCACCACCAACGCCCGATCCATTGGCGGCAGCGGCCGCTAATGGATAATAGAATGAAGGCAATGGATTGTACTGTCGCTGATTCGAACCATTGTTGATGTTGTTATTACCACTACCACCACCACCACCACCATTAGCTGCTGCCGCGGCTGCAACAACGGCTGCTGCTGCTAATGGCATAAATGGTAGCTGACCAGGGTGATGATGATGATGCATCTGCCCAGGCATTTGCGCAAACTGTCCAGGAATATATCCAAACTGGTTATGAGGCGACGCATGATGCGGCAAATAAATGAGTTTGTTGCGAGTATCTTTCCTCATTGCCAGTGCAACGTACAGCTTGTTTCCTTCCAACATGTGGTCATGCATTCCAGCAATGGCATCCTGAGCCTCCTGAGGGTTGGAATAACACACAAACCCGAAACCCCGTGAATCTCCATTGTCGTCGGTCATGATTTTGGCAGACGTGATGGTACCGAACGGAGAAAATGCTTTTTTCAATGCTTCATCATCAAGCGATTTGTTCAAGTACTTGACGTACAGATTAACACCTTGGTAATGTTTTGACGACGACGACAACGACGACGACAACGACGACGACTGAGAAGAGGCCAAGTCGGGGCGGCCAGACACCGCAACGGCTGCAGCCAATGCATTTGCAGCATGCTCACGACGAAACTCTTCTTCGCGCTCATGCTTTTTTTGGGCTCTATTGACATAGATATGCCGATTATGAAATAATGACCCGTTCAGACCCTCCAAGGCTGACACGGCATCTTCGTGGCATTGGAAGTTGACAAACCCATATCCACGACATAATCCGTCATTATTCAACGGCAGCGAAATGGAATCGATTTCTCCATACGACGCAAACAGATTATTGAATTCTTGTTCTGTCACTTGAGAATCGATATTTTTAACAAACAGATTGGTGTATGTCTGGTTCAATCTGTTTAACCGTTCCCATTTAGGAACGTGGAATCCTACAAACACCTCTCGATCGTTCATGAGAACGCCATTCATGCGATCAATGGCCGCCTGAGCGGCCTGTTTGTTTTCAAATGATATATAGGCGAATCCTTTTGGCATGCCATATTCGTCGGTGGCCACTTTACACGAGGTGATTTTACCAAAGGTCGAAAACGTTTCGAACAAGGCGTCGGATTCGATTGAGGGGTCGAGGTTTTTAATAAAGATGTTTGTATCCGAAGTGTTGGTGGCAGAGGGGGTGGTGGTAGCGGCGGCGGCGGTGGAGGCGGCGGTAGCGGCAGTAACTCCATTTCCATTACCATCATATCTCTTACTTGCATCCTTCTGAAACGGCAGAACCTTGCAAACTCTTCCTTTGATGATAATCTTGTTGGGATTCATTTCAGCGTCTCGAAGAGCGTTTTGGGCGTATTCCGGCAATGTATAATTAACAAATGCATAGCCTAGCGACCGTTTTGTATGACTATCTTTAATGACCCGAATAGACTTGACCGCTCCGTACGCCGAGAAAATCTTGAACAGATGAGCTTCACTGACAAGCGGGTCAAGATCCCGTACGTACAGAGTACAGTTTTCAGGCGAGTGTGAATGGAGCGAGTCATCATCCGGTGACGGTTGCGGATACTCTTCCTCCTCATCCTCTGCGAGGTTTAATTCTTGTATGCCATTCACGACACTCGTGTCGGAATCTGCCATCCCCTGGTTGTGAGTCTCTTTTTCAGTAGTAGTCATTATGGGAGTCCACAGTGGATTTAGGTCTGCAGTCCAACTGGACACCAATCAAATCAAACGAGCTCAACTCTACACGAAAGCTGGTTTGCCAAACGATACGAATAACTTTGAAAGAATTAAAGAAAGAAAGAAAGAAAGCACGGTAGACACGGTAGACACAGTAGACACAGTAGAGGTGTGGTTTGTGCTGAGATGAAACAGGGGGTAATTGGCTGTGGTAGCGTGGTGGGTAGCGTGAAGTGGGTGGGTAGTTAATTAGCTGGTTAGGCGTGAGTTTTGGAGTGAGCGTTTAAGTGGGTTAAGTGGGTAATTATGTAGCGGAAACGCGGTGCTAACGGTGGGAGTAGTGGGAGTAGTGGGAGTAGCTGGAGTAATGGCGGGAGCAGTAGCGGTAGTAGTAGCGGTAGTAGTAGCGGTAGCGGTAGCGGTAGCGGTAGTGGCAGTAGCAGTAGCAGTAGCAGTAGCAGTAGCAGTAGCAGTAGCGGTAACCGCAGCGGTGAAAGCAGCCTAATAAGCAGGCCAACGCCGGGCCTCTGGCCGACGCCGGGCTTCTAGCCAACAACTGGCCAGGCGGGCTATTCAAGCCCATCCGGCACTACCAACCCCAGTGCCGTGCGATTCACTCAACCTCTGACAGGGTAACCCAGAACTTGCTCAGGGGCACGAATCGGCAGATCAAAGTCCAGACCAACTTGAAACGCATCTTTCGGACTGACGTTTAAACTTTGAGGCTATATACTTTCCATATGCGCCTTGGATGAGATAGAATACGAGCCAAACTTGCTTGAAACCCAGGCGCAGTAACACAGCTAATATAGCCAGCCAGCAAGGTGCCACGGCCTTCAGACGGACCAGCATCTCCGCCAGCTTCACCCTTGCCCTTATCAACCGAATATGACTGGACTTCTTATCGATCTAGATTATATGAATATTATTATTATTCTTAGTTAACAATCTTCGACACTTGCCACCCTATATTGATATGATAAGAAGAGCTTTTAGTACCGCCAAGATAATTCAGGCAAGAACATATGTGATTCCTGAAAAAGACGAATTGACACAACA
The DNA here is from genome assembly GCA_030583365.1 of Sugiyamaella japonica. Lineage (NCBI taxonomy): Eukaryota > Fungi > Ascomycota > Dipodascomycetes > Dipodascales > Trichomonascaceae > Sugiyamaella > Sugiyamaella japonica. The sequence continues at coordinate 93,711 of JAJMIG010000008.1, forward strand.
GCTGAGGCCATTACAAAATACAGGATGGAAGCTATCTTACGACGGCAAACACATATCTAAACAATATCAATTCGATGGATTTACAAATGCATGGGTGAGTAATTGTGAGGGTGTGACCTCGGTGGCTGACTACCCGTGTCACTCCTCTAGCAACCTCATAATACTAATATATAGGCATTCCTATCTCAAGTGGCTCTACATTCGCACCGTAAAGGCCATCACCCAACAATCGTCAACAACTACAACACAGTAACTCTCACTCTTTATACCGATGACGTGGATGCCCTCACCGAAATTGATCTCGAAATGGCTTCTCGGTTCGATTCGTTCAAGATATGATTGATCGATCCTGACTACCCAGGGGTCGCCGGCCGTCAAACCCGTGCCCACATTTGCGCCAAAATGTACCCATCTCAGGCCACCCTATCACCACTCTACCACTTCACCACTTCACCACCTCCCCAATGGCCGCTTCTGCCATCTTTTTCCTCGACTCCAAAGGTCAGCCTCTTCTATGGAGAAACTATAGAGGAGATATTCCCATGTCGACAGTGGACAACTTCCCGGGATTGTTGATTCAAGCCGAGGATCCGGCGTACTGGGCCTCTGGCGGCCCGTCTTCATCCGCGCTGTCTGGTCTGTCAACGGGTCTGAGTGGCGGCTCGGGCCCAGGCTCTTCGTTACGGATCCAGGGCCCTTGTATCACTTATGAAGGAATCAACTACCTATATATCTCGGTTAATGACATATACCTACTAGCATTAAGTAAGAAGAACTCTGATGCAGGGGTCATTCTATTATTTTTACATCATGTCGTATCTGTGTTGAAGGCATACTTTAAAGAAGTCGAAGAAGAGTCGATTCGCGATAATTTCGTGGTCATCTATGAACTGCTGGATGAAATGATGGACTTTGGCCATCCTCAATCTACTGATGCAAAGATTCTTCAAGAATACATTACCCAGGAAAGCCATCAATTACAAAATCCAAGTGCTTCGGATATTATTACCAATGCTGTATCGTGGCGACCAGAAAATATTTATTACAAGAAAAACGAACTGTTTCTTGATGTTAATGAATCTCTCAATGTGCTTCTCAATGCTGATGGAACCATCATTCGAAGCGAGATCATCGGCAAAATCAACGTCAATGCGTATTTATCAGGCATGCCGATTCTGAAACTGGGTCTCAATGATGGCATTAGAAAGGAATCTAGAAACAGAAACGACAGTGTCGGTGGGGGTGATGAGAATGCCACCCAGTCTACTGCTGTGAGTCGAAAAGCGGCTCGTAACAAATATGTTAATATGGAGGATGTGCAGTTCCATCAATGTGTGGAGCTCGAACAGTTTGAAAAGGATCGCACCATTTCGTTTGTACCTCCAGATGGTAAATTCGAGCTCATGAGCTATCGAGTCAAGGATTTCAAGGCCAAACCATTGTTCCTGGTAGATAGCAATATCGATATTCGATCCAGAAGTCGAGTGTTGGTTTCCGTGAAGCTGACGTCTCAGTATCGTAAGAGATCAGTAGCCAGCTCTGTGGAGGTGATTATTCCCGTTCCTCAGGATGCCGATTCTCCTCGGTTCAAGGCCGCTACAGGCACGGTTGTATATGCTCCCGAACTAAATGGCATTGTGTGGAAAATCAAAAACTTTGCCGGTGGTCGACAAATCAGTATGAATGCGGAGCTCCAACTGTCTTCAGTGGTGGATGAAGAGGATGGCAGCGGCGGTACTACAAAAGGCACCTCGGCCACGTTCAAGACAAATCAGCCAGTTCAGGTGAAGTTTGATATTCCCTATTTGGCAGTATCTGGTCTTCAAGTTCGCTACCTCAAAGTGACGGAGCCCAATTTAAAATATCCCAGTCTACCATGGGTCAGGTACCTGACGCAGAGTGGAGACGAGTATTCGATCAGACTGCCATTATCTAGGCAGCAGCGATAGTCATAGTAGATAAATAATAAACAAATGCATTGAGAAGGGTTTAGAATGGTGTTATTGTCTACAACTACAAGAAGGCTTTGCGGACGCTCTACGGACGCTTTACGGACAGCTTCTATAAGCCGAGTCGCTAGTCGCTATCACAAGTAATTCATTTCATTACACAAGTACGAGTAAGCCTCAAATAGTGGCATGGCAAGAAGTTCATTATAACCACGAGCAAGCTTTATGGACAGCTGCTATCAAGTGTAGCCGTAATTCATTTTATTACACAAGTACCAATAAGCCTTGTATAGTCGCATCGCAATCAGTTCACTACGAACAAGCTTTACGCACCGCTTCTATCAAATCCAGTCGATGCGAAGCAAGTCGCTGCTGCTCAAGCACCTTGCTCTCATATGAAGACCAGATTAAACGCTCACAAGAGGTGAGAACCTGACGTGCCTTCTCCTTAACAGCAAGATTAAACTCATCAGTAGCTTTAAGCCACCCGTTCTGAAGAAACCGCAGACCGACCACGGCTCCCAGAGCAATGATGGATCCCATGGCATACATGGAATAGCCATAGAAATATATCCCCAGCAGTGGAACCACGGTCAGAGGCAGCTGGATGGCGAATATGGTGGTCGTGAGAAGCTTGAGTCCAGTGTCGTGCAGAGTCACCGCTTCATTAGCCACCAACTCGTTCTGGGCATCTAAAATTTGGCTACCAGATGGAGCCGTCAATGGCACTGCTCCGTAGATTTCAATTGCCTGTTGGTCGATTCGACCAAGGCTATACTCGAGTCTATCTCGAGACAGCGGTAGAAACTGACGATAGATAACTGACTGAGTGGTATCATAAATATCATCGACCTTGAAGTATAGTTTCCACCAAGCTAATGTGTGGTTCTGTAGACTGTCTAGAGATTCAGACAGAGTTGTCTGCAACTCGCGATGGGCTCCTTCCGCCCACTGTTCTCTCATTCGAATTGTTTCAACCGTGCTTTTCTGCGCTTGCTCGTCAGCATGTGACTGTAAACTGGGTTGAACGATCTTTTCACAACTTGATAAAATCGACTTTATCAGATGGCGGTTCAGAGAACTGATATCAGAGAATACAATCTCTTCCACAGTAGCTATCCTGCTTTGCTTCCATTTGGCTAAGTAGTAGGATGAATTCGAGGCAGACTCTATTAATCTGTCAATACCTTGAAGAGCAGCTTCTGATGATATATACAGAGTGGATGGTAGCTCAGCTTCACTGCTATTGGTACTGGTTCCGTCTGGTAGCAGCAGATCAATTGCTCCTTCTTTCACGTCAATGACCAAAATCGAAGGATACTCAGAACTAGGCAGCGACGACGCCAATACATTCTGTAGATTATCTGTAACAAAGATATGCAAATGACAGTCCTTTAAATGACCCATGGAATCAGACAGCGAATTCGCTTCCAGGATCTGGGTGTTCTGTCGCGAGCTGGTGCTCGTGCGAAATGGCACGGGATACTCGATCAATGAGTTGTTGTTCCCTACATATTCAAAAACGGGAGCCCATTTGACAACAACGTCCTTACTAAGAAGACGGTTCTTGAACGCCAGATACCAGTCCTGATTTGATGCTAATGGATCTGCCAGCAACGACTCGGCCAGTCCTTTAATATTCTCTCGCGAGCTATTGAACGGCACGATTCCTATCTTGGCAACCGGACTCGACGAAAGCGCCAGGTCTATCCGGGAATATAAATGCGAGCGATTTGGAAATGCAGTTTTGAGGTTCCTGAGTGATTCATGAAGTGAGCTTGCACCACCACCACCACCACCAGCGGTAGAATACCTTTTATACGCCCAATTCCTCTGACGAAGCACACAAAGCTCGACGTGAACGAATCGTCGAGCCCCTAAACCCGAATAACTTCTATTCATCTTCTACCAGGATGGCCAGATCCACAGCGGCCTGCCCGTCGCTGTTCGTTGGTTCGTGAAATACTGGCGATTGCCGGGTAATCAAACGCAGGGTCCCCCGCGTCCGCACTCCCCCGGGTCCTGCCTCCGGCGGCTGGGCGCTGCCCAGACCCGTTGCTCCGCTTCGCGGAGGGCGAGGACCGCTGGCCGGCCCCCTCACAGCGAGTCTCCGCGAAGCGGAGCAACGGGTCTGGGCAGCGCCCAGCCGCCGGAGGCGGAGAGGCGGAGCACACACACGCCCCCGGGCCCTGCCTCCGGCGGCTGGGCGCCCAGACCCGCTGTTCAGCTTCGCGGAGACGCGAGTGCCGAGTGTAGCGTGCTGAATCAGGCGTAGAGGGGCAGGCTGGATTATGTTTTTCAGGATGTAGCGAGATCGGTTTCCCCTAGAAAAGATAAGATAAGATAAGATGGCAGCGTAGCCGTGGCTGCAGCGCACACAGCTCTCTGGATCATGGTCGCTATTTAGCGGCACAGGTCAATTGGCTAGGGCTATCTGGTCGTCTCAGAACCAGCTAGCTCTACTGGAGACTCGGAATGGCCTGACTATTTAACAGGCACTAAGGTTCACCCGCTACCCCGGATTTTCGGTCCTGAATATCCCGACAGAGATAACCCAAACCGCAGAAGTGGAACAATATATGAACCAGCGATAGGTCAGGCTCTCTGTTGCACAATCCAACCGTCGACCCTTGTCACCGCTTAATTGATCAATGAAACAAGTCGCTTTGGATGCTCTCAAGCGACTTCGCTCGCTCAAAGTAACGCCGTCTATTTGGGATGAATTACCATATACTCGACGAGCAGGCGTGCTGGTGATGTTATTCAGGAATAGCGGAGGAGATTTAGGATCCATTTTGACCATGAGATCGAATGGATTATCAAGCTTTTCAGGCCAGGCCGCGCTGCCGGGCGGTAAGGCAGATAACGCACAGGAGACTCCTTATGGGATTGCCAGAAGAGAAACAGAAGAGGAGATTGGCGTCACTGCCAATGATAGTCTATTGCATTCTCAGGGCTATACTATGGACTACCTGACTACACTTCCTGCTTATCTTTCAAGGAACCTTCTTGCGGTAAGACCAACCATTGCATATCTCAGACATAACAGTGCGCCTGGAATCGACGAAGAGGCTGATCTGGGCAATCGCGGTTTGGACGACATCTTTCCAGATGACTTGTATTCTAAATTCAATCATAAAGTGGATCTTCCAGGAATTATAAATATTCACGGGTTTTCTGTCGATACAGAGGTCCAAGAAGTATTCTCTGTACCTTTGCATAACTTTCTATCTAGCAAATCCAGCCAGTATACTGGTAAGCATGTTGATTGGGGTGGACTGACGTGGAATCAACACTGGTTCCAAGTCATTCGTCGTCAAAAGACCATTGGAGAGCCTGGTTGGCTATCTGTTTGGGGCCTGACTGCCAACATCTTGGTGGATTCTGCTATTCTCGGTTACGACCAAGACCCAGAGATGCCTCACCGGCAAAAGGGCCAAATTGGAGATGAGCAGATTCTGAGAGCATTGTATGAAATGGGTAAATTGCCCGAGAACATTAATAAGAAAGAGGATTTGGGAATCCAATTTAAAAAGGTGTTTGGTAGCGACTCTCCCCTCCTTTCCATGAGAAGTGTATAATAACATGCTAATGAAATTTGTCTATAATGCAAAAATTACAGTGGAAGAGCTAACTGCTACTAAACTGCTACTAAACTGCTACTAAACTGCTTCGTCTACATCGTCCTGACCCCATTCACGCAGATTGGCGGCTACAAAGTTCTCCACGAGCACAATAGCGGCCATTATCCACCAGGCAAGACCAATCATGTTGAACCGAACACCAAGAGAATAGGCGTTGCCCAGTAAAAACGGCCCTACACAACGAGCAATACTCGTTACTGAATGGGTCACTCCATGAACAGTACCCAGGACTTTACGAGAAGGCGCTGCGTTGGTGATGAGAACCGTCATTGGCGGCACTGCAAACGTCCGGCCAAGAATAACTAACGCAGCTAATGGAACAGTGTATAGAGGGCCTAGTATCTCTGGAGTGGCAGGCACAAATGAGAGATACGGCATGAGGAAATAACAGGGAGGGAATACTATCAGAGCGAGCTTATGGAGTCTAGCATTACCAAGATAATTGGCCAACCGCGGATACACCAGCAATTGAAGAGCCACACCAATGCCACCAAGAATTGATATAATCATTCCGATTTCAGGAGTTTTCAATCCCAGACCGCCGTTAAAGAACACGGGATTGGTATGATGCTCATCATCGTCCATTCTGGGAGTCGATAGAAACAGCGGCATCAACTGCATAAATGAAGGGCAATGTAGCATGAGAATGATGTAGGCAGCCAGAGTCACTTTGACTGGTTTAGTGAGAATGGCTTTAAGGCTTCTATCAACGGGTTCTTCAGGCGGCGCCGCATCTTCTTGCTCGATGGGTTTGTTGGTATCTTCTGAACTAATAGTTGAAGCGTCTTCCACTTCCTCTTCTTCCAGATCAGACAGAACCAGCTCCTCGTCGTCAGACTCAGTGATTGGTTGATCTGAAACCACCTGATAATCGTGATGATCTGTCATGTCACTATTATGGCGACTACTCACTAACCAGCCTTTTAACCTTGAGCCAAGTTTCAACCCTCTATCAGTGGATTTCGGCATCAGCGCACTTGAACTGTCCAATGTCTCTTCAATAAACAGAAAAGTGCATACAAGTCCAGCAACAATAAAAGGAATCGGAAACAGGTTCGGTAAAATGTACGGGTACTTTTTCAAAAACATGGATCTTCCAAAAAGCCAAGGATAGTTGTTTGCTGGGTCGGCAAGAAGACCACCAATCATAGGACCCACAATAGTGCCCACGTTCATAGTAATGGGCAGAATGGCAAACGCTCTTGTCTGATATTGTTTCTTGTTGCCTACAAACTCGGCCACCATTGTTCTCATGACACCGATGTTGCCGTTGAGAAGACCCGACATGCACCGGCCGGTCATAGCCCAGGCGATATTTGTGGATGTGCCAAATACAATGACAGAAAGCGCAGTACCAATAAGACCCAGTAGAAGAGCAGGTTTGCGACCATATTTATCGGCAAACCTACCCCACCACACAGCGGTCAGAGCCTGGCCCAATGAGAACGAAGTGGTGACCAAAGTGACGAGAGCAGAAATCTTGGACGGGTCAGAGTAGCCAAAGTCTCGTATCATGTAATAAATATAAGGCGATATTGAAGCATACGCCAAGGGTTCTGTGAAGCGACAGATGATTAGAAAACAGATCTGATCTCTTCGAGGCAGATTCCAGTACGAGGGTTCTTCATCCCCGTCGTCATCTCCATCATCTCCATCATCTCCGTTTCCAGTATTCAGACTCTGGCGGGACGATTTGCGTTTCCAGCGGGTCGACTTTGTCGGAGTAGACGGACTGCATCCGGCAGTGGGGGGCAGTAAAGGAGATGCTAATGGAGTACCAGTACTTGATTCTGAGGACGGACTTATCACGCTGACTTGATCCAGTCTTTTCAGATCGTGAGGTGTTCTGGCCATTCGAAAGAGAGGCAACGATAAACCAAAAAAGTCCTACTGAATATGATGGCTGCTATAAGAGTTAAGAGTTCATAGTCCCAGACTGTACGGTAATGGCGATGAAGATACAGTGAAGAATCAAGTGCCACTCGAAAGTAACAAACAAATGCGACTCAACCAACTCGCAAACTCGCAAACTCAACCAACTCGCAAACTCGCAAACTCGCAAACTCGCTACACACTCATAAAAAACTTTTCCGCCCGACACGCCGGGCTCACGCAGTATTATATAATTATTAAAGCGTGCCTAAACGAGCATCGCTGAAAATCTATCTTGCAGATAATCGGACTCCGGCCTGCTCAAACGAACCGCTTGCATGCCTAGAACAAAAGCCAAGATATTCGTCATTCCAGCGTCAACTACGGCAACGGCGGCACCGGCCCCACGCGGTGAACCAGCGACCCATGCGTGCGCACAGCACCGCCAGCGCTGCAAGGCACAGGACCCTGCTTCATGCAGGGACCCCTTCCTGCCTCCGGCGGCCGGGCTCCGCCCGGACCTGGTTGTGCTCGCTGCGCTCGCTGTGTGGTCCACTCCCTCCGCGAAGCGGAGCAACGGGTCTGGGCAGCGCCCAGCCGCCGGAGGCAGCGCCAGGGGAGACAGAATGCAGTTGATTAAAACACAGATGTATATGCAGAAAGGGGGTGGGGGCGGGGGAATAAATAGGTTTTAGATGTGGTAGCCGTAGTAGGCGTAGATGCCTCGTAGGTCGCACGCGTCGTTGACAGAGGTGCCGGCGATGTTGATGACGGACATGTTGATTTTGCGCGAGGCGTGCTTCCAGGCCGGCAGCTGGTCGATGCGGAGAAAGCGGTCTGCGGCGACGGGCGCTGTGCGGGGATGGTGGTGGTGGTACTGGCCGTAGCGGCCGTGGTGGGCCGTGGAAATGGGGCCGTTGATGCCCAGGGGCGGGGAGACCGAGCGCTGGCGGAGCCGTTCTTGGGCAAAGTTGGCAAACGAGAAGCCTGCTGGCCGCGAGGGCGCTGTATCGGCGAGATAGCCGGGCGCGGTGGTGGACAAAGGGAGGGCCATGTCCATGGACTCTGGCTCGGCGGGGATCTGGCGGTAGATCCAGCCTCGGCGAGCACGTCCAATTTCCATATCGAATCCGGGGATACTGATGCCTTTGAGTTTGACGAGCATGTCGGCAGAGAACTCGAAAATGTCGATATTGGCATTGGCATTGAACAGGGCAGTGCCTCCTTGCACGGACCATAAGCTGAGGTATGGATTGCCCGTGAGATCCACGACTTTGAGGTCGGGCAGCAGCGACAGGAACTTGATGAGCTTGTCAATGGGAATGTCTGCGTGCCCTAGCGAGAGCGACTCGAGAGAAGTGAGCAGGGAGAGTGATTTCAGATGTGTCTCCTTCACGGGGAGTCCAGATAAGTTGAGGTACTTGATCTGGTTGGCAGTAGATTTGGGGAGGTAGTGAATAATGGTATCAAAGTCTTTGGCAGACAGTGGCGACGGCTTGGTGACGTCGAACATGAGATTCAACCATTCGAGCTTGCGAGTGGCGGGATGCAAAAGGAGGAACTTCAGGAGCCCGTGAGACGTCAGTTTGACGCACTTGGCTAGAGAAACGTGGGTCAGAGCGGCCGTGGAAGGCAGAGACAACAGGGCATCCGGAGTGACCTGAGTGTGAGTAAGGTCGATTCTAGTGAGATTACACAGTTTGGGCAAGATACGGCCAAACGTTTGTGAAGACACTGTCGAGCAGCCATGGAACGAGATCTTGGTCAGATTGTGGATTGGATGCCAGTCAAACGACAGAATCGAGTGCTCTAATGCATGAATGAATCCTGGTTTGGACGTGGATCCCGTGAAATCAATCGAGTCCAGCAACGGCGTGTTCTCCAACAGCCGGTTGATGACCCGCGAGTCCAAATCCATGTCGACAGACTCGGCCACGGAAAACTCGTGCAAATTAGGACACATTTCCAGCGCGCTCAGAATGGTCGACGCCGTCACCATCTGGATCTCCATCATCATTTTCCCCGTGCGCCCGAGCCCGACACTTGTAAAGGTGCTGAAATCCAGTGCTCGCACCAGAATGCCGTACCCGGATCTCTCAATGGACCTTCGGAACTTGTCAAAAGTATGCGGTTTCGGAAACGACACCCGTCTATACAGAACGGGAATGCCTACATCGTAGATTGAAAAGCACGTAGGCAGGATTCGAGCCAGCGCAGACGGAGCCACCTCGGGCGCCGACTGCAGCATGACTTCTTGTAAAATCACCGACAGAACTTCGGGCGGTAAACTCTGAAGACTAGGAGGTGGTCGCTCATCATCCTCATCCACCACCACGCTCACGCTGCTACTGGCCACACTACTACACAGATCCAATCCATCTTCATCGTTGTCTGTTTCATAAATAGCGCTCGAATAATGTCCATGAAAGTGATGGTGGTCTAGATTGAAATGTCCATCAAAGTCCACCAGATTGTTATTATAGTTGCTGCTGCCACCACCATCCTCTTCACTGAGACTCGACAGAAACGACTTGTTGGCGGCAAACAAGTAGCTGTTACGATGGCTCCGCAGCGGCGAGCCCGGCTCGCTATGAAGAGTCGACGCACATCCACTGACTGCCAGCGCCTCCGACGCTGTAATCGCACTATCGGCTGCAATCAACGCCGACTCCGGGTCCAGCTCCACCAACATGTTACCGTTGTCATCTACCAAAGAAGAGCTTCGCTGCCTGTACCGGCCAAACTCGCCATTTTCGCCATTAAACGACCCGCCATGCACACCCCGATGATGTCGACTATGGTTATTATTATTCTCGCTATGGTTAGCTGAACCGGTACTGCTGGTACTCATCTCCATACCACCAGCACCCACCCCACCGACGCTTTGAGATGGCGAACAAGACAAAAGACTCACACCCTGGCTCGACTTATCCACTGATGGCATTTAATCAACAATACAGTCCTGATATCCGCTACCCGTTATATTCGCACACGCAAAAAAAAATTCAATGCTCCAGAATCCCAGTGCTTGCAGCGCTCTATGGTCGACTTATATATCCCAGCGTCCTTTTTTTCAGCCTGCCGTTCTCAGCCTGCCTGATCCACCCGGCTCGCAGCCTGCATAATCGTCTCATCGCCCATCCGCACGCGGCTACTGTGAGCGCCCAGGGGGATTCAGGGGGACGGGGGCCCTGCCTCCGGCGGCTGGGCGCTGCCCAGACCCGTGGCTCCGCTTCGCGGAGAGCGTGGACCGCACAGCGAGCGCAGCGAGCACAACCAGGTCCGGGCGGAGCCCGGCCGCCGGAGGCAGCGCCGGGGGAGGAGGGCTCTGCCTCCGGCGGCTGGGCGCTGCCCAGACCCGTGGCTCCGCTTAGCGGAGGGCTGGGACCCGCGACTGAGGGGTCAGAGGGAGGCAGTCTGCTGGCCAGGGGCAGGTCACGCTCGGGACAGGGTCCGTTCTACCGTCTGCCCAGATCAGAGAGGGGCAGGCAGGCGAGAGCGCTTTCCCAACCGAGTTCTCCTCCCGCGTGCCAGCCCCACCTCCTCAGCAGGTACAGATTCAATGGTCTCAGCTGTCAGATTTTTCATTTAATGCGCTGCTGAGACTTGCACGCATGGCGCATGGCGCATGGCGCATGGCGCACGGCTGCAGAGCCGGATCAGCTGGACAGATGCCCATGTGCACTGAAGCATCTAAAGATCAGGTCGGAGATCAGGGCCGATCAGGGTCTGCCTCATGAGATTAATAGTACCTGTAAGACTTGTAAGTGCTGCTGATGTCGTAGGATAGAGAGAGATGACGACCTTTTGGTTAACAGGATACCCACTCGCATCAGTGGAGCATGACAAAGAAGGAGAACCGGTGGTGAGCACCCGAATAGCGATTCGTGAATAGCATGCCAGTTACTGTGTAATATTGCTTGAATGGCAAACGTAATATGATACAGTTTACAGTATATAGCTTGTATATAACATGTATACTAGCAGTATATCCTCTATACAAGTTCTCCACCCTTGCCCTGAAATAAATGGAACTATCGGCCAGATTTGACAGTAGCCAATTTCCAATCAACACAATCACAAGTCAATCTAATTCATACGCAGCGATATCTACTATAGCAAGCAATGGGTAAGTGATTTTGTTAACTCTCGTAAGGTGGTCTGTTTAGTGGTAGTAACTGGTATGGTCATTACTAACTACTCGCTGCTTCGGATGATCCAGGTATCTCACTTTGGTTGATGCCCAGGAAAGGAACTCCTATATATGATGCCCTCAAGTCCACAATCGACAGTTTAAAGACTCTGTTCGATGATGGCCACATCTTTCTACCCCATGTTACAGTGACGTCGGGCATTCATTGTCATAACCAAGCTCAGGTAGATAGTATTCTCGACACAGCATTGGCAGCATCGAAAGCCGTCTCCCAGATGCCCGTGGTGGTGGATGGATTAACGTATGGCAGCCAATTCTTCAAAAAGGTGTATTTTTCAGTCGTGCCGTCGGCGGAATTGGTATCTCTAGCCCGTATCTGCCGTGAAGAGTTTGTCACTGCTCCAACGATTGTTTCGTCTGAAAAGAACTATTCTGCATTATCACCCTCCGAACAACAACATTTATCAACCCAAGCCGCTCAGATCGCTCATGACTGGGCCCGAGACGAGTTCAGACCACATATCAGTCTGGTGTACTCGTCCATGTATCCGCTAGACGAGGCGCTCCAGGGGACTATAGACACACGGCTCAACGACGTATTTGGAGAACATTACGCTTCACGAGGAATTGGATGGACAGGAGGAAGACTGGCTCTCGTCAATTGTGAGGGGAATGTTGAGGACTGGCAGGTTCTTGGTTACCGAGATATTTAATTGACGTTTTGAACAGAAAGAACTAAAATATATATATAATGATTATATGCACAAGATGGAAATACTAAGCGGTCCACAGACGAGCAGTTCCATCGGCTCCCGCACTCAGAAGCCAAGCCTCTTTAGGATGCCATACAACATTGAGAATACCCAGACTGTTTTTAACCTCGTGTCCTTTGAGAACTTTTAAGGGAACCAACAGAGGGTTCTTCATCATGTCGTCATACACAGACCCATGGAACACGTTGATGTTGCCATCGTCAGAAGCCGAGCAGAACAGAGGAAGCCCTCCTTTGTGGAAACTCACGTCACGTACTGCTTTTTCGTGGTATCGCAGAGTCTTGTATGGTTTGGACGACAGGTCCAAGTCATGCCAAGTCATGCGTTTATCGTATGACGAGGTAATGACATTATCTCCTCGAGGATGGATATCAAACGAACTCAACCACCTTACACCCGGTAGTAGTCTCTTACTAAGAACCTGAGCCGCTAGATCATAAATACGAACATATCGCTGGGTTCCAACATACAAATGAGGCCGGAACGGGTGAAACATGGCATCCTGTACAATACCTTTTGATTTCCGGAAAGGAGATTGCGTCGAGTGCTTGGACAGTTGATGGATAAGAACGGCAGAGTTGGCGCCTTCGGGAGACACAGTCACAAAGTAATCACCCCGACGATGCCATGACAACTTCTTTACCGTCTTGCGACATCGAACAACCACTCCAACACCATTATCGGTAAGCTTGGCTACTGGTTTGGTCCATTTGGCGAAAATCTTCTTTTTGGCCTCTGCTGCTGCAGCCTCCACGTCGTCTTCATCCTCCTCCTCATAGTCACCATCTCCCTGAAGGTCTTTACTCTTGACTTGAGACGCTCCGGTACTACCATTAGCAGCGTAACCCCAACCAGACTCAATAAGTTCACGACCCCTGTTCTCAATCTCAACATGGAACACTGGTGGTACAACCAGATAGATATTTTCTCCAGCAGACACGGCCAGTAACCCAGTTCCAGTCTGGGGATTCCACTCCACGGCTTCAACATGGTCTCCTCCTCCGCTAATTCGTTCCTTTACCGTCTCTTCATCATCTTCTTCTTCTTCTTCTTCGTCTTCACTGTCGTTGGTCTGATTATCGTAGTTATCATGTCTAAGCACGTCGAGTCGCCACAGTTCACGGCCAGTCAGTAGTTCCCACACTCGCACCGTACCATCATCACCACCGGTAGCAACGAATTGGCCAGAAGGATCGATACTGACGGATCGCACCTTGCCAATATGGCCTCTAAAGATGGTAGAACACTTGATCGGGAAAGGACGTAGGTCCTTAGGTGATGGAAGATCCGGAATCAGCGAATCAGGATCGATATTGAGCTTTTGTTTGCGAACGCGTGGCGCCAGATATAAATCAAGAGACCGTTCAAACCTTTCACGAACTCCTTCACTATATCCAGGCACTCTTCTTAAGGAGTCGTATTTTTTGGGCACATAGTTTCGCTCTCTATCACTAGGATCCATATTATTCCATTGTTCGATTTCCGCTTCATCGGGCAAATATTCTTCGGGAGGATTGTACGACTCATCATGGGTAGGAGGAGGCAATTTGGGCGCTCTCAGGGTCATAATATGATCGGGCACCTCGTCAGCATTGTCTGCCCAAATGTCGTAATTTGCTTGCTCCTCTTGTTCTTTAGCCTTTTCCTCGGCAGATTTAAGAACAATTCTTCCTTGACGAATAGCACGAACGATTTTCATGACTCTTTTTGCTTCGTGTTTGGATGGAATGAACCGTCTTTTGGGCTCGGGCACAGCAGTAAGCGGCATCATTTCAGTCTGGCTCGTGAAGTATTCTATGGTATCCTCGTACGGGTTGATTGAATCATCTGGGTTTTCTCCTCTTTGGATTTTTTTGATCAAATCCAACTCTTCACTAGACAGCTTAAGACCACCACCGGTGTTTCGGTCAAGTAAGCCAGTCCAACCTTCAGGTAGATCGATTGATTCTAGCAATGTATCCAGCGCACTGGCACTCGCAGGTCGCATAACTCGCTTTCCATCAATATCGTAGCCAATATGAGGCAGTTTATCATACGCCGAGATAGGGATATCACCAATTGTGTTTGCTTCCTCGCGGTCGGTATCATCGCTGTCGTAAACGGGATCGATTTCGGGGCGAATGGGCCTTAGCTTGCCATCCGAGCCTGGTTTATAGGTGATTCTTGGATCCTCATCTTCAGACTCGTCTCCATCAGAGAGAGATCGGAATTTGATGTTTTGCAAATCTTTAAGAATACGAGGATCGATGTCATTCTCGCTCCCACTTTCGCTTTCATCTTCATCTTCGTTTGGCTCCTCCTCCTCCTCCCCCTCGTCATCACTTTCTTCTTCTCCTAAAAGTTTCTCCAGCTCTCTATCTTCCTCTTCTCCGCTGTCATCACTGTCGGCCACCAAGTCACCAGCTAAACCCAATACATCATCCTCTTTCGGCCTCTCCTCATTCGAAGAGTCTTGTTTCAACTCAGAAACCTTTCTCTTTGCCATTTTGGTTTCTCTCAAATGTATGGGATAATAAAATTTCACTTTCTGATCCAAGCAGTAGATATCTGTCTGAACTGCAAAAAATATATTTTGTGCCCTAGCCCTTGAGGTTGATAGCGGTTAGGGTGGAAGCATGGGCAGATTTTTTTTTTTTTTTTTGGATGAAAAGAAAGTCTTGCGAGAAGCAAAAGTTATCAGCCGTGCATTTCAATTACTAGTTCACGAGTCCAACCTGGAACTATCACCCTTGACTATCACCCTTGACTATCACCCTTGACTATCACCCTCACTATCACTCAGTAATGTCAAATCGAATTCTGAGAGAGACAGAAAGAAATCAGGCCTGTACAGTTTACGTGGGAAACCTCGATGAAGAGACTGATGAAGAGGTCCTCTATGAATTAGGGCTTCAAGTAGGTCCAGTAGTGAATGTATACCTGCCTCTGGATCGAGTCAATGGCCGGAATTCGGGTTTCGGGTTTCTCGAGTACAAGACAGAAAAAGACGCAGACTATGCTGTCCAGATTCTAAATGGGATCATGTTATATGGAAAACCTCTACGGGTTAATAAATCTTCACAAGAAAAGGACCGCATGGTGGATATTGGAGCAGAGGTGTTTGTTGGCAACCTGGATGCCATGGTAGATGAAAAGACCTTGTATGATACGTTTTCGGTGTTTGGCAAACTGCTTCGTGTACCGAATATTGTGCGAGATGAGCAAGGGTATTCACGAGGATTTGGGTTTGTTTCGTTTGCAGACTTTGAATCGTCGGATCGCGCCATTGAGTCAATGAATGACCAGTATCTGATGAATAAACCTGTTCATTTGGATTATGCATTTAAAAAGGATGGCAAGGGAGAGCGACATGGAGACGAAGCCGAGAGATTACTTGCCGCAGAGGCCAAGAGGCATAATTATAGCATGAGTAATGGAGAAGTGATTCCCAGTGGGTTTGTAGGAAGTGGAGGGAATTTTGGTGAATCAGCCGAGTCAAAACACGATGAAAATGAAATCAGCGAGTCTGGTAAACCGAAGAATCGGGGAAGAAAAAGACAATCGAGTAGTAGGCGTGATTTTGGTGGCGGTGGTGACGGCCCGCTCCATGGAGCCAATGCCATTCCAACAGGGCCTCGATATGGCTGATTCAACGGTGTTCACACGGTGTTTGACTGTTCAACTGTGTATTTATTTATTTCGTAACTGAGAATGCGATTGTATGACTAGTTAAATAAGACTCAATAGATAATGATAGATGATGATTTTACAGCACACCTCCAGGTGTACCACTGACTACTACTCCGGCTTGAGACCCAGTATGAGAACCCTCAATATGACGAAGCATAAATACAGGCCGCTTGCCAGCGTCTTGGAGTTCCTTGAAAATAATCAAAGGCTTTTCCTCCAAGCCCAGAAGTCGTTCCTGGTCGCCGTAGCACACTAAGAGAGCGTACTTTCTAGGATCCCCGTTGATCTTGTACTTGCGGAGGGCAGCAGGTAGAACTTTATAGCACGGGTCATCCATCGACACTCGGAACGATTTAAATGGTTCAGTAGATGACGACGATGAAAAGGGATTACTGACAGGTGCTCCTGAGATAGGTGTTGAGGCAGTACTGTTTGAGGAGGATGCTGCTATTCCGTTAAGAGACGCTTTTCTAGTAATCCGACTGCTAGCGCTCGTCTGTAATCGTAAAGTATTCTCATCATGGTAATCGGTCTGGTTGCCGGTTGGCGATCTAGCATTTGATGCAATGGGCGGAGAAAGAGCTGCTTGGGTTTTAGACGACATGGATTTTTTGGACTGGTTGGCAGTGCTGTTTGTTTGTAATTGCAGAGACACAGACGACGGATGGCCCGAAAGAAAAGATGCAGAGAGAGGGCCGGTGGAGCCGGTGGGGACGGTGGTGGGTCCGTTGGATCCCGAGGTGACTGTCATGAGTGATGGCGACGCAAGTGTTGGCGAGTTGGCATAAGATAACACTGTTGGAGACGATTGATATTGTTGTTGTTGTTGTTGTTGTTGTTGTTGTTGTTGTTGTTGTTGTTGTTGTTGTTGTTGCTGCTGCTGCTGGTTACCTGGAGATGCCAACGGAGCTCCATCCGGGGTCGGCAACGGCTTACTCTCTTTGACAATTCGAAATATCGGCAACAAATCTTCACGTAAACGAACATATCCATCCATGAGTCTTTTGATCTCGGCTTCCGCATACGCCATTCGTTCGTCTCGCACCTCGAAACTCTGAATGATTCTAGACCATTCTTCACTTGGGAGACTTTTATCTGTCAATGAAGCGGTGTCTGGTGCACTTGTGACTCGAGACCCAGATGGATCACTAATAGCAGATAATGCCGACGAGTCGAAAAAGCCCTTTTGTTCGGCTACCGTAGGAGGAATATAATGATTGCCAACACCATCCATTTTAATATCTCTATCAGCAGCTACTAGCTGATATATTGATTTGAGGATGCTTAGTCGATGGCCCACTGATTTGACCCCTATTTCAATCAGGTCGGTGTGATCCAGGTATACGAGCACATCACCGGAGATTCTGTTTTCAACAAACGACTGAGAATAGCTGCCAAAGCCTAGTTTGACTATCCAAGCCGCCACGGTTTCAATATCCCAACAAACGACGCTGTTAGTTTCTAGAGCTCTCTGAGCGCTGAGCGTGGCCATTATGAGTATGTTTATGAAAGGTGAAAGGAAAGACGACAGGGTTTAACGGTTATGCCACTAAAGTGTCACTGAACTGTTACTGTCAAGTCTATGTGTATTAGTAGAAGAATCAGAATAAGCTTGCCAGTGACTTCCCAGTGACACGACGCTTTATCTAACGAGAAAAATGACGAGAATATTAGCAGTGCTGTGGATTCGTGGATTCCAGCTCCTGCAAAATAACCACCAAATCAGTGATACCAAATCAGTGGTACCGTGCTACTGACAGAAGGACTGATTCTGAAGATGTTCTATTTCAGAACCTCGTTGACAGGTATGTAGATATGTTATATAGTGGGATAATGGATGATGTTAGGGTGCGAACCCACCTGCAGATGGATAGTAGTTAGTTAGATTAGATTAGAATAATTTATCCGAGATGAACCCCCCCCCCAGCGGGGTTTAAGTGTTTAAAAGTGTTGCTATACAAACATTAACAGATCTCGGTATGGTGCTGATGGTGACAAGGCCGACAAACTCGGCAGAAATGTCTTTTGATGCCGGGTCTTTCTGAAGCAAAGCCAAACTTTCTTTGGCAGTTGTGCCATTCCACGGTAATGTGTAAAAGTATTCGCTACGATTAATAAAGTACATGACACTGGTGAAGTTTTGGCTCCAAATGCTTGTAATATCTTTTTCGTATAGTCTCTGTTTATGAGCAGATAGCGGCAGACAGTCCAGAGGACTTTGTGATAGTGGAGTAGATAAAGATCTTAAACCGGCGAGTGGTATCGTGCCAGCTCAGCTAGTCATGCTCATGGGACTTTGACTTGTCTACTTGCGCCATCAATGCTCCGCAGAGGTTTTTCAACTTCTGAACGTGATAGACCTGCAACGATAGTGCTAGCTTAGCTAGTCATGCTCATGGGGCTCCGTTTACTTTGACTTGTCTACTTGCGCCATCAATGCTCTGCAGAGGTTCTTCAGCTTCTGAACCGTCATCTGCCCTCCGTGGTCTACGTTCAGATCTTCCTGTCATTTTCCGAATCATGTCTATGTTCACGCGCTTCTATTGTCCTTTAAATCATCTCGCTCTGTGTGGCGCCTGGAAGGCCTATGTGGCCTCTCAGAATTGGTGGAATCCAGGACATCCGTTTTGGAATGGCGGTGTCGTCTGTTAGAGTGTCTTTCGGGGCTACTGGAACGAGCTCTGTCTGATCCATCGTGTCTACTAGACTCATTGCGATCTGATCTTTCATGCCTGTTCGGATGTCCTCTCTCTGATCTCTCATGTTTAGAATGTGCTCTCTCTGATTTTTCATGCCTACTAGAGTGCTCCTCAGATCTATCATGTCTGCTAGAGTGATGTCTCTCAGATCCATCGTGCCTACTAGACACATGGCTGTGCGATCTCTCACGTCTTCTAGACTCGTGGCCCTCAAATTTATCATGTCTACTAGAGTGCCTCTCAGATCTATCGTGTCTACTAGACCCATGGTTGTGTGATCTCTCATGTCCACTAGAGTGCCTCTCAGATCTCTCATGTCTGCTAGAGTGACCCCTGGTTGATCTCTCATGTCTGTTAGAGTGACTCCTGGTTGATCTCTCATGTCTAGAATGATGACCATCTGATCTGCCCATCAATAATCCAGATTTTAAAGAAATTTGTGATTGTAACAAATCATCAACCGACGCTTGTCCGGGAGGGATTTCTCTGTTCAACACGTCAACAGACGCCGAATTACGACCTCGTTCTCGTTCTCGTTCTCGTTCTCGTTCTCCCCCTCCCTCTCCCTCTCCCTCTATATCAATGTCCTGTAGTCGATCAAGTCCCAATCGCTTCGCCTTATCTATCAGAACCTCATTGTGGCTCTTATTATTTGTCAGTAACCGATGAAGAAACCGAGTATTTGGTTTAATAGCCTGCTCCGGTCTTGACGGAGCAGATTTGATCTGTAAAGCATCCCGCTCCACCAGCTCGATAATGCGTCTCAACTCCTCATCTTCGTCATAGCTATGATTCATACCGATCTTTCACCGTCCACATATTGCAGTTACCGTCAGTAGTAGTTATCAGTCAAGTATCAAACCGTTTACAGATGTTTTAGATGGTATGTGATTTCCCGCCGCACACGCCACACCACCTTCTCATAGTAAATGAAATTTCAGTTGAACCTGATTTGTAGGATCGTCATCTAATAGTGAACCAGTTGTGCTTGCAAAATACTCCTGATCCAACCTCACGCTAATACTAATATTTATGAAGAAAAAAAAGATAGTCAACCAATTGATTTGAGGAAATCCCCAATAGCCCAACAGCCCAACAGCCCAACAGCCCAACAGGTAGTTCCAATGCAGATATTATAATATGAAAGTCAAAGGTATTGTTCCGTCCAGGGGGCTTTTGCAGTACTTACGGACTACGATATCTGCGGCGACTGCTACTGGAACAATCCAATTTCACACCTACTCATCTAATTGCATTTACAGACGGGCTATTGTGACAGAGAGCACAAGGAGGCATAATGTGAGGTTTGGATCAAATCGCATCATCATTTTCAGATCATCATCCAACATTTCATCCAATATTTTAGCAGATGCCGAGTCGGACGTGGATGACAATTCTTCCTCATCACACAAAAACCGCCAGGAAAGTCTAGCATTTCTAATAGGAGACGACCCGCCGCTGGCTGAAACACTAATTGAAGAATCAGCAGAGACTGGTTCTGCCATTGCTCCACTTGACCTGGCACATGGATCTAACAAGACGGTTACTCCTCCAGCGACTGCTAACAAATCCTTTTCAGAAAGTGACGAATCCTCCGTCCTACCAGCCGTAGAATGGATAACTCACTGTTGGTGTCTTATCAAAAAACATTCATGGGATGAACTGGAGAGTAGTCTCAAACAGGGCATAAAACAGCGATATGCCATTGACGTGAAAAGACTAGAAATTATCATGACCAAGCTATTATATCTCGAGCAATTCCATCTCGTTTTAATGATATTTAAACATTACGAAACCACCTGTTCCAAAGATAGACGCTGCATTTCGGCTGCTGTCAAGGCAGCCATGAGATCAGGCAATTGTGATTTATGTGAAGAAATCTCCGAGAGATATTTCGACCTCCTACAAGATGATATCAAGGCATTGGAAACCATGTTGGCCAACTTTATAAGTGGCGGCAACTTGACAGTAGCAAAGGCATTTCTTTATCAGATATGGTCTCAGGCGAACGAGTATACGATCAAAATATTTATGAAAGGTGTTATTAATGTAGCACGCAATGCGAGCGATCTCAACGAGGTGTTCAATAAATGGCGACAAGCTCAATATTACCTCAACTCGGTGGTTAGTCCGAAAATATATGCCATTGTACTACATGGGTTTTGGAAATTAGGTTGTAAAGACGAATTTGACAAAGTATATGAATGCGCTATAAAGGACGGATTGGATCAACACCTTCTACTCGAGCAGTGTCTGGCTGGAATAGCTCTGTGCGAGGGAAATGTCCAGCAGTTCAAAAACATTGTCGAGCGAACAAGTGCCAGAAGTAGCACCACCACCAATATTGGCCCATTGACATCGCCGCTGTCTGAAGCAGCTACAACTAACGACCAGAATTCAGATTACGATCTATATTATGATTTAAGAACAAACACCGGTTTACAAGGCAAATGTAACGACCAGCAACATGACGTTAAACAGCTTTTTCATCGAAATATTTTCGCGTCGGCCATTGACTACCACGCTAAACAACAAGACTTTACAACCATGAAACTAGTTATTAAAGAAATGACTGATCATGGATATCGCATAGAACAAGACACCATTTGCTCGGTGGTGGACGTTTTGTATCGATCAGACGATAAATTCCCCATTGCCGAATATCTGCGTAAATGTCAGTTTGTTGGACTGATTTCAAACACCCCCGTTTTCGGATCCTCTTTAACACTCGAACACACGTTCAAAACACTAATTGCAAAGCACCCTCCTTTACGACAAATGATAATGACTGCATTTAAGAACAAAAGGCCTGTTCTTCCGCGAACGTTTTCGCGCAAAATCACCCCCCTACAATTGAAAAAACAAAAAAGGCATTTGAGAACCATCTACGTTCCCAATCAAACGACCAAGCATCCAAATGGCGCTGGCCAGGCTTTACGATTAATCCAAGACTATAATCTGTCCAATGCCCCGGAAAAAGGGATAAAAGTGCTAGAAGACTTGGCGCGCAGAGGCATTGTTCCAAGCCGGAAATTATTCATGACTGTTTTGAAAGGACTAGCGAAAGCAGAAGAGAAATCCACCACTCCAGGAAGTGCACAGCTCCAAATCGACTTTGTACTGGACATGATGTTTAAAATGGGGCATGGTCCGGATATTGAAGTCGATGCACTTCATGTCCAGCTTGACTTGATTGGCATCAAACAGGACAAGACTTGCTCTTATGACGATAAAAAGCTCCGGGCAATGGCTGTTATCAGAAGCTTTTACAACGACAAGAACCAGCAACTTTCATTGCGAACACGTACTATGCTTGGATATCACATGTTGTACTGGAAAGAGCCATATCGTGCGATTGGCATGTTTGATGGTCTGAGGGATGGAGGGACTTTTACAGCCGATAATCATGATAACGACAGTTTGTCTGGACTGATCAGGGGATACCGGCAAGCACGGGACTTTACAGGAGTCGTCATGGCTGTCAATAAATTTCTTGATGACAAGCCGGATATTGTGCTTCAAAAGCAGTTTCTAAGAGAACTACGTCTCTGTGCAGAACGGGCGGCTACATTGGACAGGGAATCATCACTGGTACTTGCAAACGAAATCATCGCCTTGAAAAATAAATGTCAGGACCACAACTCGTCTGTGTGGGAGCGCACCAAGAAGCAGATTGATCAAGTCACGGCATTGTTTTCCAATGAGCATACCAGCGAGTGAGAGTTGAGGTTCCAGCAGCAGATTGATCAAGTTACGGCACAACGAGCATACCGTCGAATGAAAGTCGAGGTTCCAGCAGCAGATTGATCAAGTCGCTCAACGAGCATACGGCGAATGAGAGTCGAGGTTCCAGCAGCAGATTGATCAAGTCGCTCAACGAGCATACCGTCGAATGAAAGTCGAGGTTCCAGCAGCAGATTGATCAAGTTACGGCACAACGAGCATACCGTCGAATGAAAGTCGAGGCTCCAATACCAGATTGATCAAGTTACGGCACAACGAGCATACCGTCGAATGAAAGTCTAGGTCCCATGATCTTAATCCAGATCCAGATCTAGATCACATTGATGACGCAGTATTTATCATTATATTATTATTTGCATTTTGCATAACTGTACATAGGTGTATTGGATTAGTTTTGTATTTAATGACATATTTATTTCTTCGGATAGCATAGTTCCATGTCGTGCGGCATGGGCAGCCTGCAGCAAGCAGGGAACATATATTTTATCACCATCTGCAATCTCGGAACTTGTATAATTAAGCTGTTACAGTACCAGTATTCCTAAATATTCGATCTTTTTTTTTTTGACTCTATCATTGTATAATGGCGAATTTCACAACTAAAGCGACAATCGCCAACTTTGGCGGCAAACTGCTGAAATTGACCCATGAATCCGAGGTATTGGGGTCCACTATGGACGTGAACATCTTCCTTCCAACAACCGTAGGCGACCGCAAAACCAAGATCCCAGTCTTGTTCTTTTTGTCAGGTTTGACTTGTACACCTCAAAACTGTACTGAAAAGGGCTTTTTCCAATCGGCAGCTGCTGAGCATGGAATCGCTATTGTTTATCCGGATACTTCACCAAGAGGAAGCAATCATCCTGGAGAACATGACAATTGGTATTTCGGATCTGGAGCCGGATTCTACATTAACGCTACAAAACAGCCATGGAACAAGAATTATCGCATGTACGATTACATTGTGGACGAGCTGCCAAAGGCTCTTTTCAGTCAGTTTGCCGAACTGGACTCGAACAACATTTCAATCACTGGACATTCCATGGGAGGACACGGAGCACTAACTATCTTTCTTCGTAATCCCGGGAAATACAAGTCGGTTTCTGCGTTTTCTCCCGTTAGTAACCCAAGTCAAGGACCCTGGGGTATCAACGCTTTCACTGGATACTTTGGTGAAGAGGAAAAGGATGGTAAATGGCTCGAGCATGACGCGTCCGAACTCATCAAGAAATATCAAGGACCCACTCCGGAGATTCTATTAGACGTTGGCACTGGAGATCAATTCTACCAAGACAAACAGCTGCTGCCCGAGAATCTCGTCGAAGCTTCCAAGCAATCAGTATATAAAGACAAAGTGACACTTCGGTTACAGGAAGGATACGATCACTCATACTTTTTCATTTCCACGTTTGCCAAAGACCATGTCGCGCATGCTGCCAAGTATTTGCTAGCTTCTAAAGCGAGGTCTTAAATGGGGGTGTTTATAGAGGAAATATATATATATATATTTTTGTAGCAGCAGTATATATCTCAGGGGTAATATCTCAGGGGTAAAATGCAGGGTCTGATACAGCGAAGCAGCGCACGCACGGCTGGCCAGAATCTCACACTACGTATGACGCGAACAGGACATGTCCAACTATTTGGAATACCATCAGCAGCAGCCATGGGTGATAGATTGATGGATGATCCCATGGGGATGAAAGTCCCATTAGAGGATTTAGTAAGTGAGAAACTGTGAAACGTGTATCATCTGCTGGGCTACTAACTCCAACTCCCCAGACATCAGCGGAATCTTTGGATATATTACTACGAATCCAACAGTCGCTAATCTGCTCCATATGTCATGATATCATGTTTTCACCTTTTACTACCGAGTGTGGTCATAGCTATTGTTACAATGTGAGTGTAAGGAGGTACAGAAGCTTATCCGTATGTTTTGACTAACAGTTGAGTGCTTATATCAATGGCTCAAAAAAGACTCTGGAAAAAGAACCTGTCCAAACTGTCGCAAAAAAATAAGAAGCAAACCAGTTCTCAACTTGGGGATAAAGCAAGTTGGAGAGATTCTGATTAAAACAATCGATGTCAAGGATCCAGTACGTGGCCAGGCATTGCTAGAGCAGAGACAGATAGCAGAGACGGACCTTCAGCATGACATTCAATATTCCAAAGAGATGTTTCCGCTGTTATTTGATAATGCTTGTTCAGATAGAAGAGGCAACACGGGGTTCATTGATAGGGAGGATCGAGTTCGAAGATGTTCGCGATGTTTGTGGGAGGTGCCTGGACGCCAAACGGCATGTCCCAATTGTGGGCTATGGATTGAAGAATTAGATGAGGAAGATGAGCCAATTATTGGCGACCTGGACAGCGATAGCGAGGGAGGTAGATACCGAGGCCCACTGTTTACGAATAGTGATGACGAGGAAGGCGAAGGAGACGATGTAATGAGCGGAGACGACGACCACGAAGAAGAAATTGACGATTATGACGAAGAACTGGATGGAGGGTTTATAGACGACCGAGATACATCTGATATTTTGGGAGAAGAAGATGACAATAGTAATTTGGATAGCGATGACGATGGCGGGGAAGGTGCCGATCATCCCCATGGCCACTCGGATCCGTTTGATCTGGATCTTGATGATAGTGACATGGACATGGAGATTGTATCTGGGGAAGATAATGCCGTCATTGGACGTGGACGTAACACAAATTTGCATACAGTCACTACCACGACTTCCAAGACCACAAGGACGGTGCGTAGCGGGTCTAATGGGGGTCCCGCAGTCGTTACAATCGATACCGATGAGGATAGTAATGATGAGGAAGTCGAGGCTCTGGTTCAAAGTAGTCAGCAGTCGACCACTGGACGTAGTCGTGGACGTAGTCAGATAATACCCGATGACGAGGACGGCGACAGCGACGGTGGGGACGAGGGAGTAACTCGAGGCATCCGATTGCGACGCACGGTACACTCGTCAGATGAGGAGACCAGCGGAAGTGGCAGTGCGTCCCGTGCGAGGCGAAACCGAGCCACACCCGGCGAAAGAGCATCAACGCGGTCTGTCGTGTTTATTGACGATTCCGACTGAAATTTACATACAATTCAATTATAAACAAGACGGTAGCGTCTACGGTCCACGCCCTCCGCGAAGCGGAGCTACGGGTCTGGGCAGAGCCCAGCTGCCAGAGGCAGGTCCCAGGGCGATCCAGGGCGAGCCAGGGCGAGCCAGGTCGAAGTCACTCGGTCTTGATGCCATTCAGCTTGTCGTCAGCGCTTGAGCGTCGCGAGAGCTCGGACGTTCCGTTCTGCGGCGCGTCGACGCCGGTGTTGAGCCATTTCATGTAGAAGTCGTCCATGACCATTTTGGCGACATCGGCTCTGGAGATCTCCTGGCGGAATCGAGGCTCCTTGAGTAGAGACAGCACGTGTAGGCAGTTGGGGTAGATCAAGTATCGGGCGTTTTCAGGCCTGCGCCAGTATTCCAGATAGTCGAGATAGTTCAGAAACTCCTCGCTGTCGAGGTACTTGTTCTGGGCCAGGTAGTTGAGGTACTGCGGATTCGACAGAGACTGAACGAACTAAAAGGGTCAGATCTGGGGCCCGGGGCTCTGCCTCCGGCGGCTGGGCGCTGCCCAGACCCGTGGCTCGCTTCGCTCGAACGCATCGGCGGGCGGGCTTGGCTTACCTCTAATTCGACTTCCCATCTGCTAGGAGGTGTGACTTCGCCTTCTGCTTCTTCATTCATTGATTGGGCCTGAGATGAGAGAGGAGCGACTGGCCGACTGACCTTCTCTCCAGATGTTGATATTTCACGGTAGGCAAGCTTAAGAGGTGGTTTTTGTTCGGGAAGTGCGCTTTCAGCCGTTGCATCAGATCCAGCTCTATTTACATGCTTGACAGAGGCTGTTGATCAAGCAATCGAGCTTGAACTGGCTTTACGGAACCCGACGACTTTACAAGCTTCGAACCACCTTCTCACTTGACGATACGCATTTTTCAGGCAGTCAGCCATGTCGCAAGATTCCACAGAAAGTGATAACCTGGCCGCCGCCGCTGCCACGACCGCCGCCACAACAGGTAACGAAAATGGTGCTACATCGTTATTAACTCATCATCAACCGACTAGCAGTAGTCAGAGTAGCGAGCCGACGATAGAACCCCCGTTTTCTTCACCCTCCAATAAAACCATTTTGAGTACTACTCATGTTGGCATCCTCATTGCCTACCCAGTAATCATCTTATTAGGCCAGTTGGTACACCTAAGTCAACCGGAATATACATACTTTAGCAACAAGAGGAATATCTTTAATATTTTGTTTGTGAAACGAGCATGGCTCTGGACAAGTTTGGCATATATTGCAGTCATAGTACGAGCAAAGGTTATGACCACGAGCCCAGAGAGCGGTACCAAGCCTTTACTGTCCTACTCAGCAAGACATGTTCTAACAAGATACGCTGCTGCTACTATGTGGTGGATTCTGTTCACTCAATGGTCATTTGGACTGCCTGTGATGGATCGAATCTTTGTTCTTACAGGCGGAGGTTGTGACGGTTTGGTAGAACAGACAACGACTATTGTCGAAGCTGAGGGCCCGCTCACATCACCACTCAACAACCTCGTATCTTCTGCCTACTGTCGAGCTCATGGAGGCACCTGGGTGGGTGGATACGATCCTAGTGGACATACATTTCTACTTGTTCATGCCAGTCTGTTTCTATGGTTTGAGCTATTGCCTTTACTGGTCACTGGACGAGGTACCGAGCCCGGCAACACAAAGACTTCAATAGCTAGTTCATTGTCTGTCAAACTAGTGCTTGGTCTTCTGGCGTTCTGGGCTTGGATGGTGCTCATGACAGCCGTGTATTTCCATTCGTTTTTCGAAAAGTTCATGGGCCTGCTGTGTGGATATCTAGAGATTGTACTTGTATATCTTGTGTCCAGCAACTATCCCCAAGCGCGGGCTGTATTCGGACTTTAAATGGCGGCAAACGTGGATAAACGACTCGGCAACGTTTTGAGAGGACCCACTAGAACATGATTGGAATTAGGCCTTTCGTCAGGGTGGTCCGAGTTGTAGATGATGGCCTTTTGGACGAGATTGTGTTTACAGACGAGATTAACAACCCGATTGTCATGCAGTGTTAGTTTCCACATCAGCAGAGCATTGTCGGTCTCTATATGTTTTACTAATGACTGATTGTTTCGTAGTTGCTCAAGTATGAGATACCGTTTATAATTGCCATACAGCAGGCGACGCACTCTTGTGACGAAAAGTAGCAGGTTCTGACTGGACAGGAGATATTTCTGGGCCAGTTCTCGCACTGGAACAAAATACGGAATCGTATGTTTATAAACGACAAAAGTGGTTTCTGTCTTGATGTCGCGTCGAAGAATGATATAATGAGGAGTATTGAATTTGCCATGTAGATATAACTCGAATCTCAAGCCCAGTCCACCGTCGCCGAGGTGAGGTACTCGAAACGCCGTGATGCCTGTCAGTCTGTGTAGATTTTCTGATCGGAGATGCCTTAGCTGCAGCGCCAAGTTGTGTGATAGTTCCATCGATTGTGCACCGTCCACCTGTGGTCCATCAACCTCCCGTGTGATTTGTTCTACGGTCGATTCGGCCTTTAGCAGAGCCTTTTGTGTTTCCAGGTCCGCCAGTCTGGCCTCCATTTCCACGACTTGCGTGTTAGTGTGGGTAGTGTAGTATTCTCTCTCTCCTACTTACTCTGCACTTCTAGTGCTAACAAGTCTGTTTTGTGGTCTTCCATGGAGTGTACGGTGGAGCAAGCGGTAGGTGTAGAGGTGGTGAAGAAGTAAACAAACGAGACGCATTATCGCATACAAGTGTTGCACGGCGCTACACAATAGTCTATATCCCATACTACACCCGTACCAGAGTAGCTCGCTTAACTCGAGTCAAAGCCTTTCCCAGAGGTCCAGGCACTCGAGCGAAGCGAGCTACGGGTCTGGGCAGAGCCCAGCCGCCGGAGGCAGACCAGGGGTCACGGAGTCGAGAGCAGCAAATTTCGATTCCATATTCCGCAACGCGACGTGAAGCAGGGTCCAGAAATCACTCTATCCTAAAGGAGCGTGGGTAAATAAATATGACACACTTTCACCATTGTGTAGACGGCGAACGGCTTCGGCAAGCGTGGGACTAATGTCTATGTGATCAAGCTTGGGGCACAGTTGCTGAATACTATCATGTGGAACGGTATTAGTGCACACCACTTTATCGAGGGGACTGTTATTGATTCGGTTGACAGCTTCTCCGGAAAAGATCCCATGAGTGACAATTGCAATGACTTTTCTGGCTCCGTGAGAAATTAAAGTTTCGGCTGCTTTTACAAGCGTGCCGCATGTATCAGCCATATCGTCAACGAGAATACACAGTTTATCCTCGACATATCCCACCAACACCATACGGGATACCTCGTTTGCCTTTTGACGTTCCTTGTGAATCAGAGCGAAATTTAAATCCAATCTGTCGGCCAACGCAGCAGCACGTTTGGCTCCACCAGCATCTGGAGACACAATCACCGAATTACTGTAATCCACCTGTTCTCGAATATATCGTAATACAGTGGGCTCGGCATATAGGTTATCGACAGGAACCTCGAAAAACCCCTGAATCTGACTGGCATGTAAATCCATTGTAATGACATGATTACATCCCGCTGTCTGTAGCATATTGGCCATGAGTTTGGCAGTGATGGGAGCTCGACCCTTGTCCTTTTTATCCTGTCGAGCATAAGGGAAATTGGGAATCACAGCCGTGATCCGTCTAGCAGATGCGGTTTTACAAGCATGAATGACAATAAGCAACTCCATCAAATAATCATTGACTTCTCCACATCCAGTTTGAAGAATAAACACATCTTCGTCTCGCACCGATTCGCCAATAGTTACCGAAGTTTCTTGATTCGAGTATTGAGACACTTGGATTTTACTGAGCTCGACGCCCAATCTCTGGCTGACAAGTTTGGCGAGTTCCGGGTGCGAATTACCCGCCAAAAGCTTGATGGAATTGGTTGATACAGACATTTGTGAGGAACAGCAGAACAACACAGTTGCAAATTTCTCTATTTTCTATTTGTGCAACCGATAATATCACGTCATATGATGGAATAATTCTTGATGAAAAGGGGAGCTATTCAAAAAGGAGGAACCATAGCAGTCTGGGGAACATATATACAAATACAAATATATTTATATTTATATTTTTTTTTCTTTGATCAAGGAAATGCTAGGTTTAGGGTGTATTTGATCTAGGCGTGTAGGAACCACGTGCATGGCTGAATAGATATTAAGATCGAGTGTGGAGAAAGGATGAAGAGTCGAGTGATTAGAATGGGTGATTCAAAACCGGTGCGGTGTGGGTGTGGTGAGAATCCGCGAGAGAAAGTTGGTGGTCTTGATTGTAATCGCAGGTGAGACTTTTGCCTAGGTACCTACGTATGCTGGCTAATATTTTTGGCAAACAGGTCAATTCGGAGAATGCTGGCTCAAGGGTATTTGTTATTACCTTGTAGCTGAATGTTCTCAACTATGCTCAAGTAAATGCCGTTATTATTCGACGTTACCTGATCCATTCTACTACCATATCAGCCTATGCAGGTACAGATTACATTGCGCATGGGCGCACTCGCGTCGAGAAGTAAATGGATAGTGGTTAGGAAAATACCGCCAATCGCTTAATGATGACCATTTATTCCGCAATAATCAATTGCTTGTCCAAAGATTATCGGAAAAATGACAATTGAATACAGGCTGTTTGTCGAGTCCGACATAGAGGAGGCCATTGATACTATCCAGGAGGCTTTCAAAGGTGACGCGTTCACAGCATGGCTTAATGGCTCGGCCCCAAGCAGTGGTGCTCGTATTCGGGCTGGATTAGCCGGCCTCATCGGACACGCAATTAATAATGGCAATGTGACAGTGGCTATAGATACAGAAAAGAATAATAAAGTAGTTGGCGTTGCCATTTGGAACCGTCCGATACCTAAAAACGACCAGGAATCTTGGACCTTGTGGATGTCTGGTTGGTATGCTCGTTTACGCAGCATCAAGCTCAATTTGTGGTATGGTCGGCAGCCACCGGTACGTTTCTTTCGACGCCTAAACTTCAAATACTAACTATCTCTTGAGACATATGGGATATTTATAGAAAAATCTCATAAAATACATCAAGAACTGTGGACAGATGACAAGGGATACTGGTTTCTTCATATTCTGGCCATTCGTCCAGAGTACCATGGACAAGGAATTACAAAGAATCTGTTAAAAAAAGTGCTTGAAGAGGTATGTGTGTAGGAGGTTTACACGTCAATCTGATATTAACTATCAAGGCTGATGGAAATTCCATTCCGTGCTATTTAGAATCAAGTAAGGTGGTACCCAATATTGCAATCTACGAAAGATTCGGTTTCAGAGTCATCAAACCCCTTGTGTTGGAATATAAGGGAGCAGAAGCAAAGGCAAGTGTGTGTTTCCACTCCAGACTCTCAAACTAACTAACTGAATATCAGCTGTACTGCATGATTCGCCAGCCACAACCGCTTTAAAACTTATATAAAATCTATTTAACAATGGCAAGTAGAAACCCATCGTAACTCTTTTCTCCCACAGTCTGCTGAACAACCGCGTCCACCCTATGGTCCTTTCCGACGTTTTCAATCAAGGTGCGAGCTCCAATGACACCAGAATCCGTCTGCTGTTGACTGCTGACAACCGCTCCTTGTCTGACGACATTATCGACAACTATGACGGCTCGTGGAACGCTCACCTTCACTGTCCAGTCAAAATAGTTCCAATTGTTAATCTTGTCAGCATCGATAAAGGCAAAACCGAATTTTTGTCTCTTTCCATCTGCAATTTCCTTGGCCAGTTTGGGCAAACTCTCTAAAGCCGACCCTACAATGACCTCCACCCTATCAGCAACACCAGCCTTTTGAATATTCTCCAACGCGATATCAGCATGGTACTGACTGACTTCTAAAGTGGTAATCTTGATCTCGGGATTCTCGGTGGCAATCCAAATCGACGTGTACCCGCCCAAGGTGCCAATCTCTAGAGCATACTTGGCTCCAGCCAGTTTTGCCTGAAGAGCCAAGAATTTACCAAACGAAGGGAAAGTAGAAATATCTGGCAGACCTTTATCAATTGAATTTGTCAATGCATCCGATAGAAGCGCCGAATTGGAGTGAGTCTGCGGGTTATGGAGATGCGAGTTGGTATAATCGTCAACTGCAGACCAGCGAGGATCCTGTTCATAATGACTCTTGAATGCTTTCTTTGACGACATTCCAGCAGTTGGTCGCTTAATAAACCAGTAAGAAGTGTACCGATAATGGTGTTGGAGTAGTTGTATGATGTTGCAAGACTCTCAATCGAATCATGCCTTTATATATAGTGAGTCAGTGACCCCCACTTGACTTTTGCATTTTACCATAGTACTAAACGATCACCAGTGTATCGCTACATAAACAGGTGATTACGCAAGGATCTGCGGTGATAACGTTAGATAATGTGTGGCTCGCATTACCAAAAAAAAAAGTATTTCTTAAATATATAGGGGAATACTACGATAAACATCGTCGTGCAGGGCCTTTTCCTTTGCACATTTGACTCTTGGATCACTGATGTCACCCCGGATAGCAAAGCCATGAGAAACACCTGACGCCAAGGTGGTAAAGAAGGTGGCGGAAATTTCTTTGAGAACCAGCTCGGTTTGTGCTCAAAGTTCTTTGGTATACGTTTTATCGATTTCTGCTCCAACAATCAGTAAAGGTTCTTTAATGAAACGGACCTCGTCAATTGAAACACCAGAAGGATGCAGAATTACTGCAGCATGAATGTTATCGGTAGCAAGTTGTCAAAGAACATATCTAGCACCGTAGCAATAGCCAACACATGCAAGGTAGCTGGGAGAATACTTTTGTTTGATGACTTGAACTGCTCCGTCGACAATGGGCCCAGTGGCCTCGGGCCCGTGTTTAGGTGGCCATACCCTGCGGAGCTCATCACGATCGACACTGATTTATCCAGCATCCTTTGCGACGCCATCAAACAAATCAGGCATCACTACAAGGTACCCTGCCTTGGCAAACTCATCAGCCACAAGCTGGTTTGTTGACATATTTATGTCCAAACACATTAGTCAAAAATAAAATGACTTTTTTTACTTGGTGGATTGACTTGTCCAGAGATATAAGTATCCAGTCCATCGAGATCACCCACCTCACATATATGTTATTTAGACTATTCTACGGTCATGCGATCCAAGGAGAATCTACGTACTATGTTTGAAGCCTTGTATACAGCAGCCGCTTGGAGGATGAGAAGCCACAACCTCACGACCCACAGACACTACTATACGACCATCCGATTACTGTGACTTTGATGGTAATTGGAGCGTCTTGTCTGGCAAAACTACAAGTTTACTCTTGAAACCCTTGCAGGCATGGCCATCAACGCGCGGCTTGTACGGACGATCTCTTCACGATAAATAAAATATTTATTCTGCATGTGCTTCAGAAACCTGAAATATTTCAGTTTGTAATAACAACCGAAATGGCGAAATCAAGAGCTTCTAATAGCTCAAGGGTGCATCCGAGAGATCATGAAGACGATTTGGACTTGGACGAAATCGACCAGTTCCATAAAAACCAAGAAGAGATTTTATTAGATCAGGCTGGTCTGAATCCCCGAGGCAAGGCCCGCAGGGATGATTTAGAACTGAGCGATGAAGAAGTCTTAGGACTAAGTGAGGAAGAAGAAGAAGAAGACGAAGAAATGGATGATGAGGCTTTATATGGCATAGAAGCGCAGGATAGTGATAATGAAGAAGGCTGGGGTACCTCGAAAAACAATTACTATGGCGCTGATGAACCACAGGACGAAGAGAGTGCTAAACAAGAAGAGCAGGAAGCATTAAGATTACAGAAAGCGCATTTGGCAGAGCTGGCAGAAGATGATTATTTCGAAGACGAAGACGTCGATGAATGGAGACAGTCTGCCAGGGCCACTGAAGAGGAAATACAAAGTCATAGCAGCAGTGGAGGAGTTTTCCACGAAACCCTTCCCGATCAAGATCCCACTCTGTTAACTGCTACTGAAAAATTGAATCTATTGAAAAACTGGTATCCAGAAGTACTTCCATTTATCGAAGAATTAGAGACGTACTCCAGCGAGCTAAAGCATCTCAGGCAAAAGGCTGCTGATAGTACCAACGAAAACATATCTATCAAATTCGTCGCTCTGAGTCTATATATAGGTACGTTGAATGCGTACTTTGCGTTATTTGTCGATACTGTTGATAAAGGCAAGGTTAATCTAAAAGATCATGATGTGGTCAAAGGTATTCTCAAGGCCAGAGAATTATGGCGTTTGGCGAAAGATTTAGAAGAAGAAGTGGTGGATACGACAGGACCAACTGGACCCACTGGACTTGTTTCTCCGTCTTCAGATAGTGCAGAGGATACGACTATATGGCAGTCTGCCAGTGAGGCGTTCAGTGACGAGGCAGAAGAAGAAGAGGACGAGGAAGAGGACGAGGAAGAGAAGACGACTATTGCCTCTAAGAGAAAGCGAGTGGAAGAAGTCGACGCATCCGACTCCGACTCCGACTCTGACTCTGAATTTTCCGTTAAAGCACCCACCATCACTAAACCAAGCAAAAGATCCAAGAAATCCAAATCAGACTACCGCGAAGATGATGGCATCGACGATGTGGATCTGGCAGATAAACAGGCCCGCAGGAAATCGCTGCGATTCTATACCTCGAAAATCGACCAACAGGCACTCAAATCTACAAATGGTAGAGAAAAGTTTTCTGGAGATCTCGATCTACCGTACAAAGAACGGCATTTCGAGCGTCAACAGCGGCTCGTTGAAGAGGCTCGTAAAAGAGGTCTTAAAACGTCTTCTTCTGGTGCTTATGATCCAGCAGACGATTTCGGATCAGATGATGACGACAATGGTCGGGCTACCGCCAAATCTGTCAATGATGCTTTTGGTGATGATTACTATAATACCGTCAAGTCGGCGTCTACAAAACGTAAACAAGACAAGAAAGCCAGTCATATCGAGGCGGTGGCTGCCGCTAAAGAAGGTCGTCTTGAGGAGCTGGCTGCTGAGCAGGCTGCTGCCAATGGAGATAAGCGGGCTATCAATTACCAGATTCTTAAAAACAAGGGTCTGACGCCTAAGCGCAACAAGGACAATCGTAATTCCCGGGTTAAAAAGAGAAAGAAGTACGACGCTGCGAAAAAGAAGCTCCCTAGTGTGCGACAAGTGTACAAGGCGCCCACTACGTCCTATCAAGGAGAACAAACTGGTATTAAAAAGAACATTATTCGTAGTGTTCGTTTTGCTAATTAATAGATTGCATGAAACAGTAGATACTGACTGATAAGTGTCGGGTAGTCAGATAGATGAGGTCCATAGATGGCTCCTATATCTACGGCTGATCAGCTATTTCTGTGCGCAGTGCCTGTAAACAAACTAACGCGCGCTCAGCGCTACCCCACAATATATAAACGTATGCATCCGCCGTATGTATTGATTTACCAGATCATTCATTCATTGACTGGAATTGATTTCAAATTAGTGTTTACAGTGTCATTGCTAATGGATCATCTGAATTATATGAGCCTGGGTTATAAAAGCCCATTATCCAATGCAATTGGCTCTAATCGTCCCGTTCAGCATCTCTCTGATGGACTCTCGTCGCTTGATCTGAACGGACCCACTAGAGTGCGAGGTTATGATTCATCTTCATGTTTCTCGCCAAATCGTGCTCCTGTACTCGAAACGAATGAGAATAGCGAATTACGGCCATCTCTGTCTGGAGTTGCTCCGCCTCCGTCTAGCCTTGGTCCACCTCCAGGTTTGACTCATCCGTCTGCTTCCTCGCGGTTTTCCGTAAATCCCTGGTTCCCCGTGTCCTCGGAACGATCATCTTCTCCACCGAAATCCCAGACTCCGTTTATAGCCACAACACCCACTCGTTATCCGTTTGCACCCACTCGTGATCCGTTTACACCTACATCGAGTCCGGCTCCGTCGACTGGAATGTCGGTTGAATCACGCCTGATTCAGGTCAAACAACTGTCCAAAGGTCCCTCTACTCCTTTGTGCCTTTCCCCAGAATCGATTCTTCGACTCTGCAATTTGATTGGCCACCCCGTCTTTAGTACTATCAATGATTCTACAGTAGTGGCACTTTATTATGATATTAGAGATGCCGTACGGGTGTTTCGTTGCCTCTGTGGGCGTCAGCGTCCGGGCCAAAACAACGAATACTCGACATTTGATGTCGAATATGTGCCGACTAACCATTTCAGCAGTACTATTCTTGATCACTTGACATCTACTGAGCTGGAATTGTATAAGAAACCGCAGTTGTACATTTCTTTGGACGGTAGAGATTGTTATGGGGAATCTAGTGACCGGATTCTCTACCGCATCTTGTCTTGCTCATTTGGCGATATAAGGTATCTTGAACGTATCCCTGGCTGTCAACTGATGTACGTCTGTGAGTTTCTGGACGTTCGGTCGACCTTGGATTGCGTTCGAGTTACAGGACCAAATGGAAAAAGTACCTCTGATCTGCCGTTCCGCAGCTCGTTTGTTTTCAATGATGTTCATAATTCACGTGCACAGGACTATTCCACTAGTTCGAGTCCTAATACGAGCTCATCTTCTACATTCACGTCTGTTGCGTCTGATGTCAGTCCTACGTCTACTACTACTGCCACAAGCACCACTACGTCCATTGCCGTTGTTCAATCCAAGACCAGAGCTTCACGCAACGTTAGCTTGACCGCCAGTGAGCAAGAGAGTGCCACAAATACATTGTCTTTGTCGGTGGCTCCAGATTCAATCAAGGTAGTTACCAGGGCGGCAGTACCAAATAACAATGTCGTTGACCTCGAACGTATTGAACGAGGACTGGATACCAGAACAACACTCATGATCCGCAACATCCCCAATAAAATCGACCAGCAAATGCTCAAGGAATACATCGACGTGACTAACCGCAATACCTATGACTTTTTATATTTGCGAATTGATTTTGCCAACAGATGCAACGTAGGCTATGCGTTTATTTCATTTATCAAGCCCGAGCATATCGTCACGTTTGCTAGAGCTCGAGTCGGTACCAAATGGAATAAATTCAACTCTGAAAAGATCTGTGATCTGTCGTATGCAAATATATATGTGGATACTCCCATATTAACAGGTGTTGGCTGAGCCACCCTCTAACAGAAACCTTTTTAGCTTGAGTGACGCTTCTAATTTTACTAACTGCTCATTTACTCAGGGGAAAGAGAGTCTAATTGAAAAGTTTCGAAACTCGAGTGTTATGGATCAAGGTATGTATCGTGGGCTGGCAGGCTCAGGTACGGTCTCTGCCTGGCTAACACTACCAGACCCCGCGTATCGTCCAATGGTCTTTTTCTCGGATTCCAGACGGCTTGGTCAAGACCAGGAGTTCCCTCCTCCTAATAATCTCAATCGTAAGCTACGATCTCGGGCCAGTATTCACCATGTTGGCTTATTCCCGCCTCAGGATTCCCGTTTCCATAAATCTTCTGCAACCAGCAGTCGTCGTCATTGACCCGGTTTACCGTGGCTGTTAATATCTTTTTTTCACTGTCCTTTGGTTCTTTGTGGTTGTTTTATTTTTCGCATCCCGCGTGTTGGTCCCATATCCAGGTCTATGGTCTGGATACTGGAGACCCACTATAATCTCATTGGTTCCTCTTATTAGCCTATATACATACTACATGCTTCTATAAATTTCTATATACATGGATTTCACTCTCGATCGGTCAATAAACTGACTATAAACTAGACCCGGCCCTCGCAATAGCCATAATCCTCTCGTTTCTCCTTGCTTCAAACCACTCTCGTTCAACATGAGAGATGTCTTCTTCGCGTGTTTCCAGCCAACTACGTCTGTTACGCGTCTAATTCGTGCCGCGACTGTGCATAGTAAAATAATATTGCAGGGCTAAAACCCCGGTACAGGTGGTTTACAGGCGTGAGAGAGGCGTGAGCAACCCACAAGTAAACATGGACTTATGCTAATCCAAGCAGACCGACCGAGAGGGCAAGCAGCTAAGACAATAGACAGGAGTAGCCACGTTTGGACTTGCCAGCTTGTGATCTGGAATCAGCAGACAAGTGGTGCAGGAACGAATATTTTACCACTCAAACATAAGCATCAAACATAAACACAATTAGGAAGAGTTCAGAGGTTCTGATTCATTATCACAGCACACTAGAAGCACACTAGAAGTTGACTCGTAAGTCAAGTGAGTAATGTCCATGTCCGATGACAGAACCTCGACAGTCAGCTCGGTAGCATCGAGACCACCGCTATTTGTGGGCGTCAACTTACCTGCCAAACATGGCGTCTCGGATCATTTGGTCGTCGAAGCGGCCCTGGATCAGGGCTATGATATGGTGACGTCAAGACTCACTTCCAGATCGTATAGGAAGAGGATCCAGGCTCTGTTCCATGAACTTGAAAAAGTACATCCTAGTGCTGCTGATGATAATGGAAATGGTAGTTATCATCACTCTCATAATCAGTCATATCCTCATAGGATTTTCTCCGACGGCACAGACCTATCGCCTTATAATAGCCCTGGCCCAGGCCTGTCTGGTGGTACTGCTACAGAAGTGGTGGCCCCGGTTCAACAATTGCCATCTGGGATCCTGGTAGAAGCACAGGTGCCTGCCCCTGAATTGGAAGACGTCGTGGTCCATCCGGGAAACCATGTCTCCAATACAATTGCATTGGCTGCTCCTTGGGTTGAAATCGACTCCAAAAACCCGCTGGTGGCCAACCTGTCTCTACAGGTCTTGTCCCATGAGCTCAATTACGCTACTTTCTGTGGCCTGCCATATGTGATAATTTCCGGACCAAAGAGAAGAACTAATATAGTCCAATACTCGCAGGCTTTAAATACCTTGTTAATGGCCAATCCTACTTTACAAATATCAATTCATTTGCCGCTTACAGAAGAGTTTACCAAATCGTCTTCATCTTCATCTTCGTCGAATATGATCCCGCCATCGGATTATCTCAGTATCTGGGAAGTATGGAACACTATCCGCAATACCTGCAATTACCCACACAATATCTCTGTCGCATTACAACTCCCCAAGCATAATTTACCGGATTATGTTATTAATAGATGGTTTGCGGAACCGGTATCTATGATTATAGTGGCTTCAAGATGCTTTGTTCATAACGTCAAGGGCTACCCCGTGCTTCCCAAATCTTCACAGGCAGTTCTAAACAGGTTCTTCAAGAAAAATCCGTTTCTAATTATTGAGGATCCCCAGGACTCGAGCTCGTTTGTAGGCGGAGACGCGGCATTCTTACTATATCTTCGCCACTTATACCTAACGTTGCCACCACCTACAATTATTGAATCGTTTGCTGCTGGATATACAGATTATCTTCAAGCGCCGTTGCAGCCATTAATTGACAATCTCGACAGTGCAATGTATGAAGTTTTCGAGCGAGATCCCGTCAAATATAACCAGTATGAGAAAGCCATTTTCCATGCCTTGCTGGATAGACCAGGCAAAGAGGTGGTGATTGCGGTTGCCGGAGCCGGTCGGGGCCCACTGATAAGCCGGATTCTAAAAGCTGCTTCGGCTGCAAACAGAAATGTCAAAGTTCTCGCTCTGGAAAAGAATGATAGTGCTTATATCTACTTGTTGAAGCGTCAAGTGCAAGAATGGGGTTCAGTGGTTCAGGTGATTCGAGGAGATATGAGGACCTGGGTCCCACCTCCTGGTACTCCCAAAGTGAACATTCTTGTTAGTGAATTGTTAGGCTCGTTTGGTGATAACGAATTATCGCCAGAATGTTTGGATGGCGCCAAAAGACTGCTGGATCCTGTCAATGGCATTATGATTCCTTGCTCATACTCGGCGCATATAACACCTATTTTTTCTCCGAAACTGTATGCATCAGCATGGAGTCTTTCAGCAGCTTCGACAGCTGGATCTTCTCGAACAGGATCAGGCGCTCCTGGAATATCTTCTTCCATTGCAAGTATAAGGTCCAGTCGGCCTGGAATGTGCAGTTCGGATGTTCTTCATTCTCCATATGTTGTTATGATGGAGCAAGTGGACTTTGTTTCAGACAAAATCATCCAGGCCTGGACATTCACCCACCCCACTCAATCCATACTACCTAATAATCAACACAATATTCGCAAATGTAAAGCGACGTTTCCAGTTTCTCATAAAACAGTCATGCATGGTATAGCGGGCTATTTTGAAGCGGTTCTTTATAAGGACGTGCAGTTGTCTATTCGCCCAGATACAATCGAAGCGAAATCAAAAGATATGGTATCCTGGTTTCCAATCTGGTTTCCCATAAGTCAGCCACTCGTGCTTACCGACGACTCAGAAGTTGATATCAGCATGTGGAGATTAACTGATGGCAGAAGTGTATGGTACGAATGGGCAGCTGAAGGATATACTACCGTGGCGGTGGCCGAGTCTACCACGCATGGGAGCTCTGTTCGAAGAATCCGAACTGGATCAACCATATTCCACAATACCGGTGGAAAGCATTTTTCTATGACTTTGTAGAATGAAAAAAAAAAGTTTGTACTCAACATATTTACATTTATATAATATAATTTGCATCTATCTTTAAGGGGAAGTCGACCTAATAGACGGCGGCGAAACTAACATGGAGTGTCTTTTAGCACCTTCAATTGTCTCATTGGCCTGCTCCATGACCTTGACAATGGACCGGTTAAGTTCATCGTTTTCCATGGCTTTTTCTTCCAGAGAGATTTTCAAGTCTTGAAGACTTCTTTCTAATGCAACATTGAGCCGTTTGGCTCGGCGAAGTTCCTTTTCAAGCTGAGCCATTTGCTTTTCGCCCTGTCGACGACTGGCCTGGAAACCTTGGACTTGGTTCTGTAATTCATCACGTTCAGCTTTGACTAGCTCAAGACTATCGACAGCTTCTTGAGCGATGACCTTTTCTTCTCGAAGTCTGCTCTTGAGGTCGTCCACTTCGTCATTTTTCTCTCTGATAATCGACTCTTTAGTCTGTACGAGTCTTTCACTGCCAAGGAGTTTACCTTTGTATTCAACAATTTCGAGCTGCTGCTGGTCAGCCTGTTCTTTTAAGCTCTCGACGACACTTTCCAGTTTCTTGTGTTTGCT
Source organism: Sugiyamaella japonica (assembly GCA_030583365.1). Classification (NCBI taxonomy): domain Eukaryota; kingdom Fungi; phylum Ascomycota; class Dipodascomycetes; order Dipodascales; family Trichomonascaceae; genus Sugiyamaella; species Sugiyamaella japonica. Next base: position 134,447 of record JAJMIG010000008.1, read on the forward strand.
CTGCAGGCTTTTGAACGACTCTTCCTGAGTCTTCAGAGCCGACTGACAGCTATCCTTTTCTCTCTTTAGGGATTGATTATCTCCTTTTAGTAGCGAGACTTCAGTCTGAAGCTGAAACAGCTGTTGAGCAAAATTGGCTTCCGAGTTGCTTCCGATTTTAGCTTCGAGGTCGGCAATCTTTGCTTCGTAGGATTTGACTCGGTCTTCGTCTGCCAAGGTTTCCGTTTCAGATAGACTACAGTTTGGTGATTGAGGAGCAGCCGTCGAGTGGATCTCGTCGGAAGACGACTCGAATAATCTGAGCTTGGACGCAAGAGCTTCCTTTTCCTTTTTCTCTTTGGCAATCGACTGCTCTAGAACTTTGACTTGCTCCACCAAGTCTTGAGCTGCTTCTCGCTCAACTCTCTCCTGCTCGAGAACTTCTTCGAGCTCGGAGATCTTGGATTTCAGTTCCTCGACTCGAGTATTCTGGGTCCTGGAGACGACAGGAGGGCCCATCGACGCTCGTGAAGCAGGACGACGAGCTCTGCGTGTTTCAGTGGCTGCCGCAGACGATGACCGTGAGGTACTGGGACTCTTTTTATAAATGCGTTCCCGCCGTCCTGGTGCTGGCGGTGGGCCAGTAGCTGGAGGGTCTGAAAGATTCTCAGTGTTATAACTGACTCTTCGGTAGCTGCTACTCGAGCTTCTATGACTTTGGAACCCATGTGACGCAGGACGAGAACGCGGTTCAGGCGAGTGTCTTGTATTCGGTAGAACCAACTGGGCAGCAGCGTTCGGATTGGTCATAGTGGTACTACTATCAGATGGATGAGTAGGCTCCGTTGGAACAGAAGGTTTCTCAGCCAGACTGTTTGATTCTCGGCCTGGTTGAGCATTCTTCTTAGGGGAGTGGTGGTGGTCAGAATCAGAAACCATCTTTGTATTGTGGACCTTTTTATGAACAGATTTGATTGATGCTGGCATAGGCTGAGCAGGCGTTAGTGGAGTCAACCTCGTAGCACTACTAGCTGACCGAAACACCGAAGCAAACGTAGAATGTGATGAATGAGACGACGAGGTTGGAATTGAAGAAACCACCGTGGGACCACCGGCTTCAATTGCAGCTTTGGCGGCTTCAGCTTTAGCTCGCGACGATGCCGTAGAAGAAGACAATCGAGATATCAAGTCTGACACTCTGGTCTTGCGTTTGGCAGGGGCCTTTTTGTTAGACGACAACGACGTCTTACTCGTTGTAGCAGCACTATCGTCGTGGCTCATTGGCGAGGTCCGTTTATCACAACCAGGGGTAACCATTTTGGCATGATGGCTCGGAACCCTTGCTGCCGAGTGAGTAGGAGTAGTTGGACTCGTGACGGGGGATGAATTATTACGTCGTAACTTTGCCGACGATAGATTTAGACTCTGGGGTGAATGAGAAAAACTATGTGAGCCATAATGCTGCTTAAAACCCAAGCTAGATCTATTATTGTGAGTGGCCCACTGTTGCCCGGGTGCGACCGAACTGGAATTGGTGGATGATGACATGGAACACGAGGGAAAAGGAGACTGGACTAGAATCATTCTACTAACCAATGTGCATGGAACATATCCTATCGTCCATGGTATGAGATTTATTATATACAAACAACAACACAAACGTTAAATGATGTGAGATAGATAATAAAATAATCGACTCGCGCAATGCGCTGCACTCTGGTGATTAGGCTCCATAAAACTAGGCAAAAGCTTAAAACAGCGCGCTCACATCCCAGACCCATGGATAGCCGAGACCTAGCGAACACTCACAATCTGTAAATGTCCAGATGTCGCGTTTCTTTTTGCGTCTGTTATGATTGTGAAACTTTCAGAAGCTGCCGAGCCAATCCAGCTGCCGGCTGGTGATCCCGACGATCATTTGGACCGCGTCAGGGGAAGTTGACCAGGCTTTGCTGTAGCGGTCGCAAACCGACACACGGCGGTATTGACTGGGCTGCGAGGGTGGTAATGACTGGCGTCGCCTCCGGCGGCTGGGCGCTGCCCAGACCTGTTTGCTCCGCTTCGCGGAGTGCTGGGACCGTGGAACTCTATTGTCCGTTCTCCGTTGTCACCCCTCCTGTCCGTTTCTGCCAATCCAGTGTTGGGCCGAAGCTACCCCTGAATGTCGTACCCAAGTCCATGAGAGATCTTTGATTGCAGGTAGAGTGCATATGGACTATAATTTCTTATGTTATCTCAGGAGAGCGAATTAGACTTTTTGACACTTCAAGGGGTAAGAATTCGAAACCCAACTCAATATAGTGGGACTGGTTGGCAGGTCATGAATGAGTGCGGCCTCGTAACCACTCGACCTTCACTGCGGATCTCCTGAACGGCCTGCTTTTCATGTCTATAACATTCATAACATTCTTTTAATTCTTGCTTAGCGCGTCCAAAGGGGCTCAATGCTACGTTACATTGGTCGACGCGAACGGTACGAACCGAGGGTAGGCTAATCCATCCACCTCAGGCGCTTAAACTCAAACTCATTCAAGCTGGATTAGTGGTCCTAAGGGGAAGAGAAGATGCCTCTTCAGGCACCTAACCGAGCCAGGGGTATTCATCTTGCGACAATGACTGTGGGTGTTACTATTCTACTCGTACCGAAGTCGATCACGTCGCCTACTCCTGCAATCCGTCAGTCTACTTGATTCTTCCATATACATGTCATGGCCAATTAGGCTACCTACAGACCAGTTTTACATTCCTCACAGAACGCGGAATGCATGGCAGAAACGCGAAACTACCGCCAAACCGGAGCGTGCGAGCCGGCTGGTATGAAATTCGCATTGGCTTACGGTGTTCAGCTGGTGCCGTTAATGCACATGACGACCAGGTACTAATAGCTGGAAGGACGGCACTGCGTTTGCTCTGATACGAAGTTTGTAATATTCCTCCCTAGATTTTTACCGTGATAGCGGATCACAATATACCGTAGGCTGCTGATCAGCGGGTGTCCAGGTGTACCACTACTATCCTTGTAACAATACAATACAATATATTAGCTACGTTTAAAAATGCTCATTCTAACAAATGTTATCAATATTTACTCTTCTTCAGCTTCAGTTTCTGTCCTCGACGACACATACTCGGAAGCCTTGGCCTTTACATAGTCCACCTTCTTGGCATCACCAGTCTTGTCCTCATAACTTAACCACTTTTTAAAGAAAAACTTTGCCTGCTTCATGCTAAGCTTTATGCTAATGACTCTCTCAAACAGCTTCTCAATCGATTCTTTATCATTATTCTTGATCTCGTAATCAAGGTAGACTATCCACAAATCGATTCGTCTAGGATAAGAGCTGATTAAACCCTCAAACAAGGTCCTACCACGCTCGCTTTCACCCTTGGAATATTCCAGCTGAGCAAATTTGCTAATGATTTCTTTGTGGTGTCTGGCAGGAAGCATTTTCAACGCCCTATCCAACAAAGATCGGGCTTTGACAGCACTATCATGATCAAACAAAAAGTTCCCGTACGTGATCCAAATTGACAAATCTTCCCCACCAAACTTTTTCATAGATATATCATATAGTGCTTCGGCCTTCTTGGCCTTTCCCTCACTCTGAGCATATATGCTAGCGAGCTTGAGATGAATAGTTTTAGAGTCCATAAATTGAATAGCCTGCTTGAAAACGTCTTCAACTGTCTGGTCAGTACCAAAACTGTTTTCCAAGTTAAGCAACGCAATCCACACATTCAGGCGCTCCTGCTCTTCTCGGAAATTGATAGTCTTGAGCGCCCGTTGGCCAATTTCCCGCGCCTTTTCGATTTCACTCAATTGAAGTTGGAACGCCATATAATTCATCCACATAATGGACGAATTGGGCGAACCAACTAATAGTCTTTCGAAATCAGTTACCGACTGAGGCAGTTTGGTGTTGAGCGAACCCGTCTTGTCTTCCACAATCTTAGATCTCTTTCGCCTCTTTCTAGAACGGCCTTCTTGAGCGTCATCATCGCCATCCTCATCATCGCTATTGTCATCCTGATCCCGCTCGTTAATCTGGTCAAGAGTTTCGTGACCGCTCCAATCGAAACCAACGCTAAGACCACCAGCTGCGCTCTTGGTAGGTGGCCGTGAAACGGTAGGCTCTTCTTCTGACTCTGACTCGGAATCGTCCTCGTCTTCAGAGTCATCAAAAGCTACACGTTCTTCATCAGAATTGTCTTCCATATCCTCATCATCGTCACTGTCACTGTCATCCTTTTCGTCTTCATCATCTTCCATTTCCACATCATCCTCAAGTTCAGCAAAATAAGAGGCCTTCAAACCAAGAGAAACACGTCGCTTTTCAACATCCACCTTTAGAATCTTGGCCCTCACTTTATCTCCCTCGGAAAAGACTTTGCGAATATCCTGTAATGGCACATCTGCTACCTCGGATTTGTGGCAGAGCCCAGTCACTGCTGTCTCGTCTAGCTTGACAAAAACACCAAAATCTTCTACCTTGGTGATAATGCCATCATAAATATCGCCTTCGCTGACATCGACCAGACCAGGAAGCTTGCTTGCTTCTTTACCCGTAACAGCAGATTCCTTCAGAGTCAACTCTACTCTGCCAGACTTTGGGTCAACGCTTACTACTTTACCAGTAACCACTTGTCCAACGGAATAGAACTTTTTCCAATCTTTCAGAAAAGAGTCAGAAAGGTTTCTGATCTGAACACGGCCCACGACCGTCTTACCCAAGGAAACGAACAAACCACCATCAGCAACGTTCTTGACAAAACCACGAACAACAGCATCAACCCTGACATCACCAACCTCCTGAATATATTTATCCACAACGTCACTTTCTTTACCTGTCTCTGAAGGACGAAGAGTTACACTGATCTTTTTGTTCGAGGTGTCAACACCAGTAATCTTGGCCTTCACCAACTGGTGGGGAAGATAAGTTATCTTCAAATCACTAGAATAATCATCCAGAGCGTCAGTTATAAAAGCAGCCGCCGCGATATTACTACCAAGTTTCACAAACACCATGTTTTCTGTAACCTTTGTAACAAATGCCGGCAAAACTTGACCAACTTTTACACTAGTGAAATCCGTGACTGCAGTTCCATTATTCACACGAACCGAAAGCTTCAAGCTATTATTCTTAGCATTAACCTCTGTAACTGAACATTCGACTCCACTACCAATGGGATAGTGTGATTCAACATCCTCCAACTCGTCGGCATTATCAGTCAAATCAAGAAGAGGGATTCGTCCCCTAACAGTAGGTGATAGGTTTACCCAAGCATAGTCAACAGTCAGATTGTTGATGAAACCGAGCCAAGAACTACCAACTTTCACATCCTCCAATGTCAAAGGATTATGAATAGTCGAACTAAGATCGGATTTCTTGGTGCTCAGCTCGTACACTAGATGGGAAGCATTTCTGTGTGAAATGGCTAAAAAGGTATGGTTACGAGCATCATGAAAGCCAATAATCTTGACATCAACAATCTGGCCTTTCTGGAACTGCTGAAGAGGGTATTTGCTATTTGGAATAGATTTAAAATCGTCATAGATTTGTGACACATCAATCCGCCCCTGGACGTTTTCGGCCAATTTGACATTGAGTTGAGTTTCCTTGACACTGACAATGAGGGCCTTTGTGATCTTGCCAGGCACAAACTCGTCGGCTGAGGCAACTGTTCCATCAATAGGCTTGAATCCGGGTCCGTTGGAAGCCGTAGTACTGGCTTTTTTAGTAGCGGTGATGGCCTTGGGTGGTAAGAGCGATAGTTGAAATCTGTTCTTCTCATGATCGATATCGACAACATAGCATTCGACAGACTGGAACGGGCTGAACTTTTGGGACGGATCACTTATAAATTCCTCAGATAAATCTTGCTTCAGTGCTAACCCTGTCAAACCACCAGCAAACCCAATGAAAACACCTTTAATAGTAGCATTCTTGACATATCCATGTAACTTGTCACCGACAATGATTTGCGAGATATCACTAGGGAATTTATTAGCTTTAGCATCTTCAACCAATGAAGGCTTAGCAGACAGGTTGACGAATCTTTTTGTAAGGTTCTTTTCTAGCACAACTAAAGAGTCCAAAGTTCGATCAACCTTGAGTTTCTTAAGCTGGGCCCTGGTATCACTATCGTCGGTCAAGTGGCCAGATGCAATGACACCACGAATGTTATGAGGCAACACATTGACCACCACTCCATCCTTTGTCTTTTCCACGACCGAAGCAGAAACAATCGACCCCAGTTGGAGTGACGATAGATGGATCTGACTTTCCGATGAGTCAGTTCGGCATGAAACGAGAAGCCTCTCAGCATCTGGATCAGCAGACAGCACTCTTACGGCCACACTTTGACCAACTCTGAAATGGTCTTTCGGATCCTTGATAAACGCCTCACTAATCTCTGCAACTGGAAGAAATCCTCGTACACCACCGAAAAACTCCACAATGGCACCTTTTGGCTGAAGAACAATAATCGTGCCAGGAGTCTTCATGCCAGGATGGGCGTCTTCATACGACGAGATTATCTCATCTTCTGAATTTACAAGAGCTTTTCTCAGCGTGAGTTGGATCTTGTGGCGTTCCCTGTCCACTCGCAAGACCTAGTATTGGTTAGTTTTATCTCTTTAGCAACCCGTTTATGACCTTTTACACTTACTCTAGCAGCAACTTTCATTCCTGGCTTGAACTTCTTTTCAGGATGTGCCAACTTGATATCGCTGAGATGAATGTCATTGGCAATACCACTAAAGCCTTCCCATAACTTGACCAGAACGCCGCCTTTCGGCAGAATTCTATCAATGGTGCCAGTGAGCTTTTCTCCAGTCTTGACATCTTCAACTCGCAGATACTTTTGGTCAAGAATCTTCTTTTCGGTGGACAAGATATAGAGATTATCGACATAATTGTAACTGAGAACTCGGGCCGTGTGAGTACTGCCTACCGAGTATGCTGGTTCAATGGTGAGATCCTCGATTCTTTTATCTGAAGCACGGGATACATGTACAAACCCAAGACTTTTCGTGCCAATATCAACATACAGTCCATTGGTATCGACGACTTTGACCTTTGCTTCAACTACCTGACCTATTGGCAACGCATCAGCATCTTCAGGGGTCTTTAATTCAACCGTGGTGTCAAGAAGTGAGACCAAAACCTTTGTGCTATTTTCATCATCGCTGTCACTTGTAGAAGAAGGTGGTGAATAAATAACTCTACCCTTGACAACCTGACCCTCTTTGAACTTTTCTTGTAATAAGGTCTTGTCTAGAATACCCGAATGAATAATGTCGATAGTAGCGGTAATGGCACCAAAGATTTTGCCAATGAGACCATTGGCATTGATATCTGTTATCAGCACCTCCACTAACGTTCCAGCAAGAAGAGACTTGTTGAGAGAGACCGATTTGACAATGGACATTTTTTTGGCCGTAGCAGATGCAGTCAAGGTGAGCGTACGGCCGTTAGGGGATTTTGACAGAATAGTCAACAAAAGCACTTGGCCTAAACCTAGCGACGACGCTTCGATTCCTGCATGTGATAATTCTTTGTTGGAAAGGAACCCAGTCGTGTTGTCTCGACCAATGTCTACGATAACACCATGATCTTCGATACTCTGGACCGAGCCTTGAATGGATATCCCGGCCGCCAGATCGTCAGCCTCGATTTCTTCGTTGACCTGGACTGGGTCGATTGATAGTTCGATTCTTCTTTTGCTGTTGACCTTTTCATTTTCGACAATCAAGGCCCGAAGCCATTGACCGATTTGGAATAAATTAGATAATTTTGGAAGGTCGTCTCTTTCGTCATCGTCGTCTTGTTCTTCGTCGTCATCGTCGTTTTCGCTATCTACCGGTTTATCTATTCGTTCAGATAATTTCGCAGATATATTCGTGATTGGGACGTAACCAACTAAATTGTTTGGCAGAGAGAGAGCAATATCCAGGCTATTAACTTGAACCACTTGGCCAAGGACAATTGAACCAGCATATAATTTAGCGAATGATAGACTATCGATTTTCACTTTGTCCTTGGCAGATGAGCCATTTGATTTGTTATCTTTGTTCTTTGGTGTCTTTTTAGGTTTTTTGGATCTCTTTTTATGACCACCAGCAGTGGATTCAGATGTCTATGTGGAAGTTAGTTGGTATGTGAGCATTTCCCACAAGTACTCGTACTCGAGTACACAAGTACACTTACAGAAAATAAATCTCTGGTTGCCTCGTTCGTGGCCTGTTTGATCTCAAGCGGCGTAAGAATATTACTGGCACCTCCACGAGGGAAAGCAGTATCCTCCATTCGCAGGGTGGAAGGAGGTTGTTGTGCGACTGGATCTGGTCCAGCCACATCTTCCCTCTTTCTTTTAAAACTCATGATATCTTCTGAGCCTGTGGATTCAGGAAATGTAAAAGATATCTCTGAGAATTCGAATATATTTGGACTGGAAAATATATTTTATTCAAAATAAAAAAAATATACTCCAACATGTGGATCAGGTGAACCCTTGACCTGGAATTTTGAAATTTTTTGGTGATCCCGTACCCTATTGCATTAGATCAAGGGTTCAGGGGGTATGCAGGGTTTACGCAGGTGCCAAAGTGGATATTTGGCTGGTTATTGGTAGAGTGAGGTATGGGTGGATACGAGAATAGTAGGAGTACGAGAATGAGCTGACGAGACGAGGGTTAGATCAAGGCGGATCTGTTGTAGAATGCGAATATAGACTGGATAGATAACAATCATATTATATGTATGTTATAACTATGCAGTACGAGTCAGTTATGCAAAATAACAGACAGCATTCTATCAGCTTGCCCACAGAAGCAGATACGAGTAGTGGGATGCAGAATAAAGCAATGTGAAAGTAGAGCAGCTCAGGGTCCGATGACCGACGATAGAGGCTATGCAGCGCCGTTGAGCCCGCAGCCGTACGGCGCATGGCTAGTTATTATTCAGCGGAGATGGTGCAATTTTTAGATCAATCTCTGCTTAGAAACGACCAAGATTGCCGCTGTGCTGGTATATATAAGTGGTGGCAACTGTTGTCACATCTATCTCAAGTTTCTATCTCGAGTTATCATATACCGTTAGTCTATGGTACCTGCTAACCTGTTTCCTAAACTACTTGTTCGCCTGTTAAGTTTGTCTCGACCTACAATGTCCTCAGCAAAGATCTCACCTAGTTTAGATACTGTTGGCTATGAAGTGGCTACAGTAGGAGCAGGGTGTTTTTGGGGTGTTGAACATATTTACCGTAAACACTTTGGTAATGGCAAAGGACTTATTGATGCTCGGGTTGGATACTCTGGAGGTACCACCACGAATCCCAGTTATAAACAAGTTTGTACAAGTGGCACTGGACACGCCGAGGCGTTGCAATTTACATTTGATCCTTTGATTGTTAGTTATGAAACCCTGATTGATTTCTTCTTTAGAATGCATGATCCAACGCACCTGAATCACCAAGGACCTGATCAGGGTCCTCAGTACCGTTCAATTATCTTTACTCATAATGATGATCAACGGAAAGTAGCCGAGGTGGTCAAGGAAAGACTACAAAAGACGTTTTACCCTCGAGCTCCCATTGTCACCAAGATCGAATCCATTGAGAACTTCTGGGATGCAGAAGCGTATCACCAACTCTACCTTGTTAAGAATCCTAGCGGTTACGAATGTCCTAGTCATTATGTGCGTACTAAGCCCCAACTTTAGAGTTATAGTAGCTGTGCCATGTTTAGAGGTCATTTATATTTTGTAATATTATGTTTCTATTGTCAGGGGGGATGAGCCGATAAGATAAGGCGCACGTGACACTTGACCGTTTATGATCTGTGCTTACTCTGCTCCATTCCACCTTCACCTCCGCTTCCTTTTTGTAATTGGTTGATTTCTAAAATGTCACCGACGGTGGGCATCTCGGGCTATGCTGTGTATGCGTTTGATGTTCTTGTGGCTAGGCTGGAAGGTGGAAAAGCTCATACGCTTGCGCAATGCTTAGCAGCAGTTCCTGGTGGCCAAGTGCTGACAGGCAAGAGCCCATTGTTTGTTACTTGGAATACCGTGAATAGCAAAGGCGCTGTTTCCTTGAGAGGCTGTATTGGAACTTTTGAAGAAGAAGAGCTTGAAGCCGGAGTACGCACATACTCATTGACAGCTGCTCTTGAGGACCCTCGATTCCATCCCATTCGAGCCAAGGAGCTCAGCACTCTTGAATGTGGAGTCACGATTCTCAAGGACTTTGAACCAGCCGCTGATCCCTTGGACTGGGAAATCGGTGTTCATGGCATCAAGGCGGTGTTCACTCATCGAGGACGTCGAACCAGTGCTACGTTTCTGCCAGATGTGGCAGTGGAACAAGGATGGGATAAGCCTACGACGCTGGAATACCTAGCCGATAAGGCCGGAGCTCATCCAGATTCGAAAATCGCCTTGACGAGATATAAAGGGATAAAGTCGGCTGTTCGGTATGGGGATTATCTAGATATTATTAAGAGGATAGAAACAGCAGCAACGGCAGCTGAGTGAAGAAAAGAAGAAAAAAAAATAATAATGCTTAATAAATAAAGAATCTATAGAATGGAAACTATGGACAAAAAGGTCACTTCTTATCAGTGGCTCGGTAGACACATTGTCCTAGCTTATAGACTTGCTTGATATTGCCTCGAGAATCTAGAATGGTCAAGTCGGCATCAGCTTTGGATCGAAGCGTTCCCTTGCGACCCTCTACACCAATGACCTTGGCAGGGTGTGTGGTGACTGTTTTCAAAGCCGTCTCGATAGGGATCTGGGCCCATTCCATGAGGTTTCGGAGACATGTATCCAGTTCAACCCCCGAGCCAGCAATTGTGCTGGTACCATTAAGAAACAATAACAAATCGTCCTTGACAATGCTCTGTTCTCCCCAGGTATAAGTGCCTGAAGGTAATCCCATGGGGAACATGGCGTCAGTAACAAGACAACAGCCTTCAGGGTGGGCATGATATGCTACCGCCACGCCGCTACGATGAACGTGGATTCCATCAACGATAATTCCATAATATGGTTTAGTAAGAGGAGAAGTCGACGTAGGCAAGTCCTTGTCAGGAGCGCCTAGGAGTCCGAAAAGACCTGGTTCGCGATGATGGGGTTGAGTCATGGCATTATACACATGAGTGATCATCTTGGCTCCGAGGTTGACTGCCCTACAACCTCCGTCATAATCCAGAACAGAGTGTCCTAACGATACAGTGATGCCTCGTTTAGTTAGGTCGGAAATAGATTCCATAACCCCTTCTTGCTCAGCGGCCACGGTGATGATAGCAGCTCCATCGAGATTCTCCTTTCCATACACTTCTTCAAACGACTTGATATTCTTAGGAGCAGTGATGATGGCGTCGCGAGGATGACAGCCGGGTTTTTTAGGACTTAGAAACGGGCCTTCCAAGTGGTAACCGAGACTCTCAGCAGCGTTGGAGATTCGGTTGGGTTTTAAAACTGGCAGAACTTTCTGGTACACATGAGGATAAGTGGATGGTAAAGTAGGGCAGTACGAGGTGACGCCGGTCTTGAAAAGTTGGCGAGCAATGTAAGCGACGCCGTCTTCAAACGCCTTGGTCGACCCATCGCCATAATTGACATCACAGAAATCAAGGCCAAATGCTCCGTTGATTTGGGCGTCAATGAATCCTGCAGATAGAATATCCCCATTCAGGTCGATAGTAGTAACATCTGTTTCTTCTTCTTCTTCTTCTGATTCTCTGTTATCAAACTTCGTGTCGAGACTACTTTTAAGAATGGTTCCCGACTCCACATCCACCCATAATTCTGAATTCGCATATGAAACTCCCTCTTCACATAAAGTGGCATTAATAAATCGAATAACAGGAGCAGTAACGCCTGCTAGCAGCTTATCTTCCTGTGAAAACACCGATCCGGGCGAGCTCGGCGACACCAGCGACTCATCTACATCGCTATCAGCGTATCCCGAGTTATTGGGAGTCGAAGTTAATAATCTTGGCATACTGTATATGTGGTATTTCTTCAGCTAATAATTGTCACGATTATTCGGATTGTCGCTATTTCAATCCAAACCTCTCTCATCCGTCTCTTTTATATAATCGAATCCACAACCTCTTTCTCCGGTGATTAGCAGCCTAACCGTGCAGTACAACAGTAACATTAACCAACAACGATTTCTTTTTTCCAGGTTCGGTCTAGCCATCCATTTCAACTGAGACACATGCGTGGTAGGCAAACAAAGTGCAAAGGTTGCAGAAAAGAACAATCACACTTCCGGAGAAGGACCAATACTGCACCAGATCGCCACACCGTGAGATAAGACAAAAAGCAACCAACTCGACAGGAAAGTTATGGGCATGAGCTGATAGACGGGCAGACGGTTGCGTGAACAGGCGAATGGTCCGTGAGCAAGATTGACAGAGCCAGCTATTATTTCATTAACTAAACAACAGATTGACGTGGATACAACCGACACTTGCACTCCTCTTCCGCTACACCGCACCGTTGAATGTTACACAGATCAATGCTAGAACCCGTGCGGCTGGCAGTAACTCGATTCCAAGCATGTGCATGTTACACTAGAAGAGATCCAACGTTACATCAGAGTAGCCGTAGCCGTAGCCGTAGCAGTCCCTCTGGCACGAGCGTATAATAGTTGAGCATTAATGAATGCTAGTGACAGACCGAGAGCATGAGAATGAGCACCAGTAGCAGGGGGCTCTGCCTCCGGCGGCCGGGCGCTGCCCGGACCCGTTGTGCTCGCTGCGCGAGCTTCACTGCTGTAACGCAGGCGGACTTCGAGACGACGGACGATGGACAACTGCAACGACAAGGTCACAGGAATGCTCTACCTCCCCCTGACGCATGTGGAATGATGCCACCCTGCTTCTACACATGAGTATCCAAAAACGCAGGGACGGGCAGGATGGCACATGTAATGCCTCGGAGCCTAGACTGTCTCGAATATGTGGAGTGCGACCCTGGCCTCACTTGTCCTACCCTCCTCCTCTTTCTTCTTCTACTCCTCGATATTCCGTCCCGCGTCCGTGTCTACCAATTAGGCAGGACCCTGCTTCTCGTCCAAGCGTCTCTCAGCCGTGCCAGCCCCTTTTTAATCATAAAAAAAAGTTGCCTGGGGGGGTCAAAAACAATGTTCCCGACCTCCCTGTCGAAAACTGACGGCACCGTTCAAAACCCCGCCCATCGGTTCCTACTTAAAAATCCCATAATGTTCATGCCTTCTCTACGACATCACCTCTTAAACTGCACTCGAACATCACCGCACCCCGCTAGTAGCATGCCTGCCTATACCGCCTCGCGACGCACCCTAGGGCTCTGCCTCCGGCGGCCGGGCGCTGCCCGGACCCGTTGTGCTCGCTGCGCGAGCGGGCTGGTACCAGGGGGCGACACTCCAAGCGGCGAGCGAAGCGAGCACAACG